>JAGKTI010022315.1:4230-15312 GCA_018397915.1 Birgus latro | reverse complement strand
GACTGTACAAGCATCAGATACAGCCTTGATAGCCCGTTCCAGTTTTGAACTTTTAATTCCCGTATCTGTGATCAGTTTAATTAGTTTTGCCGATGTTGGGTGTCCAAATTGTCTGTGAAGCTTCAAAGCGTTTTTTCTGCATCACCCCCACAAGATGCCAACATGATTGTTTCACAAAATTCACAATCTAGTCATAAAGAAATTGCAAGTAAGTAATGGCCTGAAGATGAGGACTTTAAATCAATGATAGTTCCACAAATTTTGACCTGGTCAGTTCCAAGGGTAATCAACATTTTTGCTTTTTTCATGGAATGTCTACTCAGCAGCAAGGGAATATTGCAGTCCACAACATCAGTCACGATGGTAGCACGCATGTTTCCAACATAGCAGGGCAGAGTAACACGTTTGAGGGAAGAAACTGTGCCACCATCAGCAAGAGTAAACGTTGAGGATGACGCTTCTTCTCTTACAGCATCACATTCGTAATCAGTGAGCTCACTTAGATAGCAATTGATCCATTCAACTCCACATACAGTTGTAGAACACCCAGTGTCTAGAAAAGCACATCCCTTAGATTCTTCTACTAGAGTGTGTGACTTACCTCTACTAGCGGCATCATCCGCATAGCCCATAAATAACGACAGATGCACTGTTTCAAATTCTCTTCTCGACTGCTGTCGTTTTCGTATGCATCCGGACAGTCACGTGCCCAATGAAATCTAGAGTCACATACGAAACACCTCGATACCTTTCTATCAGACCCAAGTGGGTTCTGCCTCCTGCCGGTGGATGAGCGTTGGGGAATTCTAGCCGATACGGTTGAACATCAGCCACTACCCCGACGTCGATCACGTATTGCACCACCCCACAACATTCTCCGTCCTTGTCGAGTACCTCTAACATAAAGCGTTTCCTCACCCTCAACTTTGTCACTCCAAAATACTGGTTCGTCTTTCACCTCCCGGGCTGACACCGATGCCTCGTTCTGCCTGCCAATTTCACCAGCAAAAATACGATTCAGGGCAGATTTCATATTTTCGTATGTCACCTCAGTTATCGCGGACATCACTAGTTGTCGCTCACTGTCTGAAAGTTTGCCTGCAGCTAAGAGCATAAAAGCCACCACAGAATTTGGCAGTTCCATGTCCTGCTTTGTAAATTTGAAATAAACATGCTCAAATTCTATCACGAACTCCCAGATGTTCATATCACTGGCTCTTCTGAAGTTGTACAGCTCATAAAAAGATGCAAACTGTCGACGTCCTTTGTCCACGAGAAATAAACCGTCTAATTTTTTCAGCAGGGTCTGAGCACCATCCTTCTGCTTCAGAACATCTGCATCAATCTCCAAAGACGCCACCCTTGCTCTTCCAGACGATGATAGGTGAATAGCTAAGGCTTGTTTTTCTTTTGCTAGGTCCGTTAGTTCACACCAAATGCCAATGTCTTTTTTCCAGCTCTCATATGCAGAATCATTTTCAAGTTTTGGAGGCCACTTGGTCAAACACGACGCCATTCTTGTAACTACGCTCTGCTACCAGTGTAGGAAACTAGGCAAACCACACTCACCGGCCTCACAACGTGAACTGCCAAGGTTCCTGGTTGCATACCACAGGAACCTTCCGATGACGTCATCACTCGTGACTTAGCAGGTGTGTGCGTGCACACACACACTAACACAAACCATATGAGGAACACCTCGAAGAACTAAAATTATTTAGCCTAACGAAACACTGGTTAACCTTTAAACCGCAGGGTTGTTGGAGGCACGCCGTGCCCATCCCGCAGGGCAAATCCACGCTCCGACTTACTTTTTAAAAATATTTGCCAAAAATCAGTTATTAGTCCTAGATTATTATAACTTCATAAGCATATGGCACATACCTTCAGCTTTCTCCTGAGATGTTTTTTAAGCACTTGTCAACTACCATAGGACTTGTGGAGACTTCTGAAGTTGGGTAACTAAGTCTCCACTTTACACTTCCTGTAATATGAATACCACTGCCAGATATTAACACTAGAAACACTGTTCAATGATTTCCAAGTAGTTTGGAATCCATACTTCAAAAAAAAAAAAAAAAACACTATGAAAGCAACGTAAAATACGAGCGCGAACGATACTCGTGCTAATTCATTGCTTGTATTGTCATTTCTTATTCATATACACACTCACACTTTATTATTTCTAGTACTTTATTACACTTATATATATCTACAGTCCTTTACTGCTTCCCACACAATGTTTAGTAGGGGTAGAGGTCACAGGGCCTTTTATAATGGGCGCAAAAGTGGCAGAAATGGAGGGGCGCGACTGCGACGTGCCTCCAGCTTGAAGGACGGCAGTGAACTGAGATGTAGGTATCTGGGTAGCCATGAGTTGAAAATGTCAGCTGCTAATGTATATGCTAAGAAATAAGTCATAGGAAATCTAGACAATACATAATAAATTAGGTAGTTCCAGGTGAATATAAATATCACTCAGGCTTCTCCCGTCCTTTCTTATTTACATTTATATTACAAGAATAGCTCATATGGCATATTTCTTGGGGAAAAAAACAGGGGAAATTAGCAAACGAGTGCAGGTTGAATGTTGCCATGTGATAATTAGCCAATTCAAGGTGTATGGCACTATCAATTACCTTCTTTTTTATATACAGGGTGTAACGCGACGTATGACAAAAACTTACACCAATGATCTATCATGTAATTCTGAGTATATTTTGTTCTATAAACATATACTCTTTGTGACCCCAGCTCAGTACCCAGCATTAGGCTGTTTGAGTGTAAAAATTTCGTGGGTTCCAGGTGTCATAGGGTAGGAGCTTCGCAGGGCAACGGGAGACGAGTATTATTAGCTTATTCTGTACTGCACATGAAAATCCCATATCCTATCAGTACAAACGAATTTGAAGAAGAAACTTTACGTAGTCTATTGATCCTTTAACATAAAGTCATTCATTCCTGCAATTCTTTTGTACAAATCAACTGTAAATGAGGGTTAAATTCAAATTTTATGGATTGCAAGGGAGTACGGAGGGAGGAGAGGCTGGTGTATTGTTGCCAGTTATGTAATGTTTGGCTTGTGGGCTATTGCTACCAGCATTATCATAACACCCAGCTCATTTAATGAAACAACATTATTGTAAAGCGAGATTAGCGTCACTTTAAGTCAGGAAGAGTATTATTTATTACAATCTTTTATGCTGCAAGTAAATGTGGCACCATTGGGTATCTCCACCTGTATTCTCTGGCTGTAGCACTGGCATTACCATCCCAGAATATGTAAAAATAGATGATATCTGCATATTCCTCATTTCTGTATGTACGTGGCATGCTGTTTCATGAACAAGTGAAGCTGAAACCAGTGAACAACTGAACGCGGAGAACAGTATTTGAAGTGTGTGCCTCGCCTGCAAATTTTCCTGTTCAAATGACACCGTGGACGCAGGGCTGCCAAGTCCTTATCATCAATCTGGCTAGTGTAGCCATGAAAACTTGCTAAAATGTCGCTAGATAGTAAACACTGCAAAATATCGCTAGAAAAGACGATTACTCACTAGAATATCACCTAAAAATGGCAAAAATATCCAGAATGTAGCTAGATATCATGTTGCCAGATGTTAAATCGTGACGCTAGGTAGAAGCAAAAAATAGGTCTAGATGCAAAGTCGTTAAATTGGCAACCCTGCGTCACTATTCTCCATATGAAAGCAATGGTGCCACGTGTACTTGCAGCAGAAAAATTGTAATAAATAATATCATTACTCCTGACTTAAAGTGACGCTAGTCATGCATTACAATAATGTTTTTTCACTGAATGAGCTGTGGGTGTTATGATAATGCTGGTAGCAATAGCCTACAAACCAAACATTACATAACTGGCAACAATACACCAGCCTCTCCTCCCTCCATACTCCCTTACAATCCATAAAATTTGAATTTAATCCTCATTTACAGTTGATTTGTGCAAAAGAATTGCTGGAATGCATGACTTTATGTTAAAGAATCAATAGACTACTTAAAGTATCTTCTTCAAACCCGTTTGTACTGATAGGATATGGGATTTTCATGTGCAGTACAGAATAAGTTAATAATACTCGTCTCCCGTTGCCCTGCGAAGCTCCCACCCTATGACACCTTGAACCCACGAAATTTTTACACTCAAACAGCCTAATGCTGGGTACTGAACTGGGGTCACAAAGAGTATACGTTTATAGAACAAAATATACTCAGAATTACATGATAGATCATTGGTGTAAGTTTTTGTCATACGTCGCGTTACACCCTGTATACAGTATACAGTGGAGCCCCTCAGATAGCGTTTTTTTGGGTAGCGAATCCATGGATAGCGACAGGAATGAAACTCTCATAGCGATTAATGCTGCACGGTTAGTGAAAATCCGCTAGGCATTTAACACGTAGCGAGCTGGTAACACTGATAGTGAGTGCGAGTCTATCGTCATTCAGTTCATTGACCCCTGTGGAGTGAAAGTACATACCTTAAGCTTTTCTTATAACTGATCTCCAAGTATCTCTCTCCTACCAAATTTTAGTTTTAAATTTTTCCTTTACCTTTACTTTTCTCTTGGGGGGAATGCCGGTATCTAGGCGATACTGACGAGTGGAAGGTGAACCTCCCTGCAGTTATCCCAAGAAGAAGAAGAAAATTGTTTGTTTATCCATGTGCCTCGCATTCATTCGACTTGTCACAGTCTCGCCATTGTTAAAGTTTTTTGTGTCCTTCCATTTATTGTCTGGCTACTGAGTGTTCTAATATCATGGCTTCAACTTCGGGGGCTAGCCCAAGTGGTGGTGGTGGCCCAGGGAAAAAACAGGAAGTGCTGGTAATGTAAAAGTGACCGAAAAGGCCAGACAATACATGCATAGCAAGCCAAAGAAACAATACTGCATGGAGAAATATGACGTGATACTGATGGGTAATGGAGGAAATTAGGGGTATAGCTGAAGGAGTCCAGGACTGTATTAATTTTTTTAGGTAAGAAGTTTGCACCTCGGGTAGTGATTTCATGGATAGCGGCCATATTGGTGGACTAATAAGGTCGCTATCCAAGGGGCCCCACTGTATATTATTTTGTATAAGAATAGGGCATAGGGCTCATTTCAATGGATGAAATCAGTGAAAAAATCCGGGGAAGATTTACGTAGCGCAGAGCGGCTGAGCAGACGACACGAGAGGGTAATGGAGGGGAAGTAGGGAGGGAAGTCTAGAATGGGGGAAAATAGCTAAATTGTCAACAGTGGATGGGAGTACTGATGACACTAGCAGCTCTGACAATTGTTGGACATTGGCAGTGCTGATAGATGATACAAGTCATAATCTGAAAGCCCGAGCGAATTCAAAACAACACAAAAGTGACGCCCTGCCGTATGATCCATTGCACCCGAGCGTCATGGAAATGACGACCCGCGGTTAAGGGGTTAAGAAGTGACCTTATTGAAGTTTTTGAAATCATGAATGGATATGACAACTTGCATTTGAATAAATATTTTGAAATAGACCAGTTTGGCCATGTGGAGAGGATGGAGAGTGAGACTGATGAGGAGAGTGTATGTGAGTGAGGTTGAGGGGGGGGAAGAGGGAGAGGGAGGCCAAGGATGCAGTGGAGGGATGGAGTGGAGAAGTATATGAGGGAGGTGGGGTGTGAGCTGGGAGCAGGGCAATGAAATGGTGGGGGACAGGGCAACATGGAGGTGATTTGTTTGTGGCCACCTCTTATGGGAGTAAGGCGTCTGGCAATAGATAGATAGACCAGTCGAGTCAGACTAGGAGTAATGGCTGCAAAAGTATGGGAAAGCATTTCCAACTCCATGAAGCAGAATACTTTTTCTTCAACAGTGTCGTAAATATCTGGAACAGATTACCCTCAAATACCATGAACAGTATCTCAGTTAAGGTATTTAAAAACAAAATATGGGAAAGCATTTCCAACTCGATGAAGCAGAATACTTCTTCTTCAACAGAGTTGTAAATATCTGGAACAGATTACCCTCAGATACCATGAACGGTATCTCAGTTAAGGTATTTAAAAACAAAATAGACAAGTACTTGCACGAAAATCCTCAGGTGACTCTGTTTCTGTCTGAATAACGTATATTTACCAGGTATGTGTAAGTTCATTCCCCTCCTGTTTACAAGACATCCCGTAAACTAAACATACCCATACATAGCATCATGGCACGTCATTATACAGTGCTTCCTCCAATTTTGCGAGAATATGGTCGACAAAAACCCTCGCAAAATCAAAATTCGCAAAATTCAAACAATTAAATATATGAAATAAAGGCAAATTGGTCGACATCACCCCAAGGTAAGCACTTTTTCCCACTCTTTCTCTCGACTCTACCTCTTAATTTTACGATGATAAATGAAATAAACACGAACTGATGTACTGTACAGTGATATTAATGAAAAAACATCATAGGTAAGAAACATTTTTAAAAAAATGCATTTACACTGATGTGAAGATTGGCTTGGTGTATGGGACTGGTGGCGGGGCGAGGCTTGGCTACTGTCGTCCCGCGGGGCCTATGTCATTACCATCACTGTTGGCAGATATTTCCACATCTTGCTGTGTTTTTTCTGCCTCTCTCATGAATCCTTCGAAGTCAGAATCGTCACTGGGGTCATCAGAATGAAAAAGGTTAGGGATGCTAGGATCGCTGGCTGCTTGGGGAGGGGTGGCAGGATGGCTGGTCAATGGAGCAGGGTCTCTTGGGGTTCTCATTAATTTTGTGATTAGAGACTGCTTCCTCTTGTTAACCCCATCTCTGTGGAGGTCAGCATAAAAACGAAGGGCCATGTCAACACCGTGGCATGCTTGCTGAGCCCTAAATTGTCACATTCGTTATTCACGATGGTTTTTTTCAGCTGGTCAATGACTGCGAGAATATCGGCCAGGTTATGCATCGTTAATTCTCGGCCGCTTCGCTTTTATGCTGTCCTCCACAGAGATGGGGTTAACAAGAGGAAGAAGTCCCTAATCACAAAATTCAAGAGAACCCCAAGAGACCCTGCCCCATCGACCAGCCGTCCTGCCACCCCTTCCCAAGCAGCCAGCGATCCTAGCATCCCTAACTTTTTTCATTCTGATGACCCCAGTGACGATTCTGACTTCGAGGGATTCATGAGAGAGGCAGAAAAAACACAGCAAGATGTGGAAATATCTGCCGACAGTGATAGTGATGACGTAGGCCCCACAGGTCCACAGTAGCCAAGCCTCGCCCTGCCACCAGTCCGGTTAACCACGCCAGTCTTCACATCAGTGTAAATGCATTTTTTTTTTTTTTAATGTTTCTTACCTATGATGTTTTCTTATTAATATTACTGTACAGTACATCAGTTCATGTTTGTTGCATTTATCATCGTAAAATTAAGAGGTAGAGTCGAGAGAAAGAGTGGGAAAAAGTGCTTACCTTGGAATGAAATATTACTGTACAGTACATCAGTTCATGTTTGTTGCATTTATCATCGAAAAATTATGAGGCAGAGTGGAGAGAAAGAGTGGGAAAAAGTGCTTACCTTGGAATGAAGCCGACCAATTTGTAGTTAGCACTGCCTCACTCGCCACTGAACCTGATGTGTTTAAACCCCTTCCTTTTGAGGAACTGGCATAGCCACTCATTCGACGCCTTGAAAGGTTTTGTTGGAGGATTAATGGCTTTTTTAAGGCACATGTGATAGAATATCTTTGCTTGTTCCCTTATATGGCGCCCATCTAATGCAACCCCTCTTCCTTTTCCTTTCTTTGAATGTAGTGAGCAAGATATCTTTTCATTTTTGTTGTCCACCAGCATTCTACCATCAAATTGAGCACCTCCATAGTTATTTGCTGCTTGCTTGATTTGTCCACTGTTCTTTAAAATCATTCTCACTGTCGATTCACCAACACCAAACTCCTGACCAATAGCAGAATTACCTTCACCTGCTTTTTTCCTTTCAATCATTTTCAGTTTGGTCTCCAAAATTATTTTCTTATTCTTCTTACCCGTTGGCGCCATGATAACACTCGTGCAAGGTTAGACTGCTGGGGTATTGTGAGGAGCACCACGAAATTGTGAGGGTCAGTGACCTTGGTTGGAAACAGGTGCAAACAAATGTCGCGGGGCGGCAGACCACTGAACTAGGAGGCTCGGTACGCCCAATGAACCATGACGTTATTACTCGGGGTGGCAAAGTAGTGCGGGAAGACGACTCTCCCACCACTCGACCTCGCAAAGTGTGTGATCAGTCACAAAGTTCATAAATGTTAAAAAATACATGACTTTTGGAACTACCTCGCAAAATTGGTGAATCGCAAAGTTAAAGTTCGCAAAGTTGAAGGATGTACTGTATATTTATTAATTTGTTAAGTGCAAATAAAGTAGTATAAGCACAGACTAGTATCTGCACAGATAGCCCTGAGTTGACGGTCACTACTCTTACGTTCGACCTGTGAATCACTGAGGGTCCCTGTTAGTTAAGTGACCACCATTTTTTTTCTCTTTCTTTCTCTCCCTTATATACCAAGGGTCACTGCTTCAGGAGGTAACTTGTGTACTTGTCCTGCATGGGAAAGTTACTTGTCTCAGTGGAGTGAATGGAGCTGGGGCCTGATTGACTGCTTCCTACCTTAAAAACACCAGGCAAGGCTGCCATACCACCTCTGAACATCTACACTGTGCATTTTCCACGCTGTGCCTACACATGCCCCTTTAACTCAACGTACCCATACTTAATGTCATGCCTTAGTTATATATTTATTGATTATTCATTTTACTTTATTTCTTTCAGGTTATTAAAACTGTTAGCTTATAGATAAAATACTATGGAATGTAACATTCCTTTTCAGTCTTTCTTATGAAATTTCCATGTCAGTTTTTCTGTGCTACATGGTGGTCCTTCTCACATTTTCCTGCCAGTTTTAACTGGAGGGTGTGGAGGCATGGGAAGCCTTCTTGCTTTATTGTCTTATCCATCAGTATGTAGAATTAGATCTCATAGTCATAGTCATCTCTGTAACAAGCAGCCTTGAAAGGACCATAAGGTCTGTTGCTGTTTGCTTTCCTTTGTATTCCTCCTCCTTCTGAGCACGTGCTTTAAATGATCAGACAAGACATCGGTGACCTCAGGGAGATGTCATTGTGCCTTATGTGGCATTTTAATTGCAGATGAAAAAAGTGCACCTATTTAGCTCTTTGAGCCTGGGATGATTCCTTCTGTAATCACTTTAAAGCACATGTTTGGAATTGCAAAATGACTGTGAACCCCCTTCCAAATGGTTCTCCTAAGTTTTCTTTTTTTGAGAGAAACATTATGATTTCATACTTGAGGAAAAGTTTTATGACTGCTGCTTGAAATCTGAACTGTACTGTTCTAAGCCAGAATTTGGCACTTGTTCAGGCAATTTTGCATTTTAATGGTGGTTGATATAGTTTACTATACAGTATCCAATTAGTGTTGGTACTCCTCATTAAGTTAATCAGGTGATGAATTGAAATATGGAAATAACTGGTAGTTTAATTAGCGCAAAAAATTGTACTTTCATCATTTATTTCTCTTAATGAAATTTCTTCTTCAGGTCAAACAATGTATCAAGCACTTTCCACATCACAGTGAACCCAGTGGATGATGCAATCCCTCGTCTCACTGCTGCACACATCAGGGCTCAAAAAGGTGGCAGGAAAGTGATAACACAGTTTGAACTGGAAGCTACTGATGCTGATACTATAGATGAACTACTAGTTTTCACTGTTATGCAGCCACCTGTCCATGGAAAACTTGAATTGGCAAATGGAAACAGCTTCATGGAGACTGAGGTGAGGTGTGCCTCTGGTCAGACACTCAGACTGTATGCTTTAGCTCTTTCATATATATAGAGCTTTACCTGAAACATGAATTAACTTTGTGCATTTATTTGAGATAAAATTGGTTTAGAGAAGGGTAATACTTTGTGCATTTATTTGAGATAAAATTGGTTTAGAGAAGGGTAATATTGCAGATGTACATTGTGGTTGGTGGGGCAACCACCATCCACTCACTTGATGTAGTGCTGGCTTCAAGTGGCTCTGCACTGAGCAGCAAGCCAAATGGTTTGCTGTAAATCAGAAAACCATTTTACTATGTTGGAAGGTAACCATATAACCAAGTGATGCCTGGTGGTTCGGTGGGTTCAGGAGCTCCAGCTGGACTGCATCTGTAAGGGACTGTATCCAAGGGGAGTTGAAGTTTATTGCTTACATAATGCCACTCGTAGATGAGTGAGGCTGGTCACCCTCGCCTTCAATTTTGGGAGAAAGTAGCCTAGCTCCAGGCTCGTATGCCGAAAAGAATTGGATGATGGATGGATGGATGGTTCATATGTTGCAGTTACCATAACTAGCATTGGAACACTGGGAGCACACAACTGGCACTGTTGTTCTGTGTCTTAATATTATTGAATTTTAGTACCTGAGAAATACATAGCCAGCTATTTATTAACCCATTAACTATTATGAATATAACAGCTAATATATCCCACTTAGGGAATAATTATTGTGAATACAATAAGGCCTTAAGGTCTCACTAAATATTCATTGTCTGTGTTATGTGAAGTTAGGCTAGAGATATAGGAAAGACTGACGGGTGACCATATGCTGAGTGTCACCACTTCTTTAAGACCAGGTGTATGTGAAACATTTTCTCATTTGCCTGTCCCCACTTCTCCTTCACCCAGTGATGTCCATTTCTTTTAACCCCCCCTCCCTCAAGTCCTCTCCATCATCTGCAGTTATTAAAGCAGTTATTCCCTTCAGTCCCAACTCAGTACTCTCTCTCTTGCCCCCTCTTGCATCCTTTTCTCCTTCTAAAGTCCCCCCCCTTCTTCCTGACCTCTTTAACCTGCCGAGTCCCACCGACGTACGATGTAAATCGCTACTTTTTTCCGCGGACAGACCCACCGACGTGCATTGTACGTCACTCAATTGCAAGGCCCATTGTGTGCACATTTTTCAACATTCGCAGGTGATTCATGGTAGGCATATGTGGGAGACCTCCCTCTACCTGCTGTCAAGCAGGGATACTGCCTGGCCCCACCTAACCCCCCC
>JAGKTI010022314.1:0-15313 GCA_018397915.1 Birgus latro | reverse complement strand
ACAATATAATGTAAAAGAAAATAACCAAAATGTATCATAAAATACCATAGATGAGAGAGAGAGAGAGAGAGAGAGAGAGAGAGAGAGAGAGAGAGAAAAGCAGCCCTGGAGCAGTGTTGAGTGCATTGTCAGGCTGAGGGAGAGATGGAGGAAGGGAGGGAAGGAGGGAGGGAGAGAATGATTGAATGAAAGAAAACAAATCATGGCGCTGCAACAGCGAGGTTCATCTGGCGCCATATGTAAAACAATAATAATTTTTAAAATATACTTAGATATAATAAAAACAGAAAATACAGAAATGTAAGCACAAGTTTATAAGTCACTCATAAAAGAAGCAAAATTCCCCAATGAGAAGCACAAATCCCAGGAGAGAGATAGAGAGAGAGAGTGAAAGAGTATGGAAAACGTGGCAACACTGTACGCAGGTTGGAGCCCCACCCAGACCGCAGTTTTGGCTTGGCCTGACCATAACTGAAACTAAATGGAGAGGTGAAAGTGTGAGAGAATGGGAGTATGGATGGGGTATATGCGTGGGAGTAGATGAGAATGAGAGGGCAAAAGAAGGAGTGTGTATTGCTGTGATTAACAGATGGAAGGAGAATATAAGAGAGTATGGGTAAGTTGGCTCAAGGATTGTGTGGGTAAGAGTGAAAGTTGGACTACAAATGTGGGCGATTGTGTGCATGTATGCGCCAATGCAAGATCGTGTAAGTAGAGTGAGAGAAGAGTTCTGGACAAATGTGGAAGCGTGCTTGGAAAAGTTTGAAAGGAATGAGAAGTGTTTCTGATTGGAGATATGAATGGAAAAGTAGGGAATGTGAAGGTGGATGGAGTGGTTGGTGAGTGGGGAGTGTCTGCAGAGATGGATGAGAATGGCAGTGCTTTAGTGGACATTTGTACTGGGAGGGGGGTTGGTGATAGCTAATACCATCTTCAGGCACAAAATGATCCATATGTATACATGGTGAGTGTTGAGAGGGTGGATGGCGAACTGAATGAATGGAAGGCGATGACTGATTATGTGTGTGTGTGGATGAAAGGATGAGAAGATGTGCAATGGATGCAAGAGTATATAAAGGCTGGGGAAGTGGACTTTCTGACCATCACTTTGTGGTGGTCAGAATCAATCAGAGTCCAAACAAAATGGAGGAAGAGAAGAGGGGAAGGACAGGAGGAATTAGTTCTTACAAGGAGGGTAGAAAAGTTACAAGAGGATGGAATAAAGGCTGAATATAAAAGGGAAGTAGAGGAGCGACTGGGTAAATATAGACTGAAGAAGATGGGGAACGTGGAAGGTGTATGCAAGATATTCACCGAAGAAATCTGTGCAGCATGTGAGGTCGTGTGTGGGGTGAAGAGAAGATGAAAGGGGGTTCAGGGAACAGCATGGTGGACTGAAGAGGTGAGAGAAGCTGTGGCACAAAAGAAGAAAGCATATAATGACTGGATGAGGAATACGGGCATCGAAGAGGTTGAGAGACGGAAGAGAGAGTTGTACGTAGAGAGGAGGAGAAAGGTGAAAAAATTAGTAAAAGAGAGTAAGAAGAGAGTGGATGAGGAATTTGGAAGGAATTTGAGTGTACAGTGGAGGCAATGTAAGAAAATGTTCTGGAAAAAGGTAAAGAGAGTTAAACAGGGTGTCAACAAAGTAGGTTGGGATGTGAAAGATAAAAATGGTAGATTACTAGTGGAGAAGGGAGAAAAAGTGAACAGATGGAGAGAACACTTCAATGAA
Source organism: Birgus latro (assembly GCA_018397915.1). NCBI lineage: Eukaryota > Metazoa > Arthropoda > Malacostraca > Decapoda > Coenobitidae > Birgus > Birgus latro. The sequence continues at coordinate 13,578 of JAGKTI010022314.1, read as the reverse complement.
TTGTTAAACATAGAGAATGAAAGTAATGCAAGTATAAGTGGGTGGGGAATGGCTGGGAGAAGGAGGGTTGTGGGAAAAGAGGAAGAAATCAGTAGGATGGAAGTGGTGGAAGCAATGCAGAAAGTTAAAATGGGGAAAGCCCCAGGAATTGATGGAGTGTGTGGTGAAATGCTGAAACATGGGGGAGAGATAGTAATAGAATGGATGTGGAAGGTGTGCAGATTGGCCTGAGAGGAAGGTTTGAAGTTGGGTATAATTATTCCCCTGTACAAAGGAAAACAGGAAAAAGAAGTGCGTGGTAATCATAGGAGCATTTGCCTTCTTAGTGTAATAGGAAAAGTATATGGTAGGATACTTATTGACAGAGTTAGGGAAGTAACAGAGGAATTAGTTGAAGAACAGGGAGGTTTTAGGAAGCGAAGAGGTTGTGTAGATCAGATATTCATTCTTAGATCTTTAGTGCAAAAGTTTCTAGAGAAGGGAAAGAAGTTGCATGCAGCCTTCATGGATTTGGAGAAAGCATATGACAGGGTGGATAGAGAAGGATTGTGGAAAGTATTAAGAATATATGGAGTAGATGGGAAGCTGTTAAAGCCCGTGAAGTAAGGCCACAGTGAATGTGGATGGCAAACTGAGCGGATTTTTCATTTGAAGGTTGGATTGAAACAAGGATGTGTCATGTCTCCATGGTTGTTCAGTTTGTACATGGGGTTATAAAAGAGACAGGTTGGGCAGTGGATGTTGGAGCGGCCCTAGTGAGAGAGGGCAGTGTTTGGAAATTCCCTGTACTGTTGTTTGCAGATGATACTGTGTTGTTGAGTGAAGATTAAGGGGAGCTGCAAGGCTTGGTAGATGAGTTTAGGAGAGTGTGTAAAAAGCAGAATCTAAAGGTGAATGTAGGAAGAGTAAAGTGATGGTCTTTGAGAGAAGTGAAGTCAGTCAATGTACAGTGAGATTGGATGGGGAGGATATGGAGAATGTGAGTGCATTTAAGTACTTGGGTAGTGTGATGAGTAAGTCTGGGGGGTGAAGTGCTTGATAGGATGCAGCAGGGAAGGAAGGTTGCTGGTTCCTTGAAAGCAGTGATAAGAAACAGGGAAGTTAGCATGGAAGTGAAAAAGTTGCTACATGACAGTATTGTGATATCAACTCTAACATATGGAAGTGAACCTTGGACCATGTTGGAGGGACAGAAGTCAAGAGTGAGAGCAGTGGAAATGAGTTATTTGAGAGGAGCATGTGGAGTCACATGGAGAGACAAACTAACAAATGAGGAAGTGAAGGAGCGTTGTGGTATGGATGTGGACGTGACAGGAAGTGTTAGGAGAAACACGAGAAGGTGGTTTGGGCATGTGGAGAGGATGGAGAGTGAGAGACTGACAAGGAGAGTGTATGTGAGTGAGGTGGAGGGGGGGAAGGGGAGAGGGAGGGGAAGGCCGAGGATGAGGTGGAGGGATGGAGTGGAGAGGGAGGGGAAGGCCGAGGATGAGGTGGAGGGATGGAGTGGAGAGGGAGGGGAAGGCCGAGGATGAGGTGGAGGGATGGAGTGGAGAGGGAGGGGAAGGCCGAGGATGAGGTGGAGGGATGGAGTGGAGAGGGAGGGGAAGGCCGAGGATGAGGTGGAGGGATGGAGTGGAGAGGTATGTGAGAGAGGGGGGTGTGAGATGGGAGCAGGGCAGTGAAATGGTGGGGGACAGAGTGACATGGAGGCGATTTGTTTGTGGCCACCCCGTGTGGGATTGAGGCGTCTGGCAATAGATAGATAGAAAGATAGAAAGTAATCAATCATATATCTGGTAATATACTGAAATGGAAAGGAGGTAATGGAAATAGTGTTATAATTTTTCTTTGTTCTTATGTTCAAAGGAGTAAGATCAGAAAATTAAACAGAAAAATTCTTTACTTTATCTGTTTGTGGTGTTGTCACCAACCACTCTTAGCACCAACATATTTTTCTCCATTAAGGAGTCTACTTAAATTTGGACAACTTAAACCTGGTGAGGTTTTTACAGCAACAAACGGTGTCTAAATATGAGATTCAACTGAACAATCAATATTTAATATATCTAATGATGATCAGTGTGTCTATGCATGTGTCTGATCAAGGTACAACTCTCAATGAGGCCATACTGGGGACTTGTTAAAAATTTCTGGAGGTCTTCCCCCATATTGGCCATATAACAATGTATTATCTAGTCGGACCATTTATACAGAATTTGTTTACCTGGGACCTAACCCCTACAAATTCATACAAAATAAGGGCTCACTGTATACAACATCCCCTTCATCATCCTAACCCTGTATACATATAAACATCAGTTGCATCCACATAAACCTGCACACATACATAACAACCATCAACCCAGCCCTGCATACACATAACATCACAACCTTTATCCAGCTAACCATGCACAGGCTACATATAAACATCACTATCCTCTCTATCCTATACCTACATACATATAAATGACATGAGCACCCTAAACCAGGACATATATAAATATCAACCTTACCCTACCTATTTAAAAAAAAAAAAAAAAAAAGGGGGGGGGGGATATATTTCACAGTGATGTGTCTTCTTAACTATACACCGTATCCCATAATTCCCCCTTCAAGGTGTAGCGATCCTAACCTACACTTCAGAACAATGAAGGTGGGATTAAATGGCTGAAAAACTTTTTTTGCTTGAATTTCACTACTGTTATCTGTTCCCCTTCACTACTGCTGCTTACCTATTATATATTTCAACATGATTATATGTTTCAAAATACTACTATCATAGACAAACTCTTATAACTAAAATTAAATCTTATTATACTTTTCAATTCAACAAAGTGCAATTTACCAAGCAACATTATTCATACCCACTATTTACTCCATACTACTGTAGTGACATCAACACTGACCTCATCAATACCACAGACCCCATAAATTCAGGGGTAAACATGGTACTCCAACCAGGTAAGAACCATTAGGATATAAATTCAAATGGTGGTTGGGGCTTATTGCACACATAATGCCACTCCTGGATATACTGTATTAGTTGTCACTCTTGCCTTAAATGTCTGGTCTGAATGGCCTAGCCCTGGGCTCCTACCTTCCTGATGGGATACTAAATGACTGGATGATAGATGGATGAATACACATACCACTGGCTTTATCATTACCATAACTATCCCATCATCAATGCCAGGTACCTATAACTGTGATCTAATCTAAAATATACTGTACGCAGCTAGACATACACAAGCATTTCCATTAGCAACACTCATAACCTAAGACCAGTCTGACTCACCATCAGCTCACCAGCAGTGAGAAGGGGACCATCGCTGCCCTTATTGCTTTTCCCAAACAGCTTTTCTGCACGGGCCTTGAGATCTCGTGGGTGTGGGGTGTTGTGTCGAACAAAGTTGCTCTGTAAAGGACCAGACGCACAAATCAGCACCAGCCAAGAATGATTATGCAGGAAATATGAAATGAATGTAACAGGACGTTGTGTTCTTGCCATCTTTCTAGATCAATTATAGGTCATTATTGTACAAGAGTTTAGATATAAATATTAAGTAACCATAACACATACTAAACTAATTAAACATTGTACAGAAGCATTAGGTTAAGAGGTCGTAACACTACAAACAAGTAAGCGGCACGATGCTAAGAATTCTAACAATGACAACACAGTACTGCATATACCCTGGTACTACAATACTGTCATCACCTTAAAACTATAGATTCTCAAGGAAATAAGATAAAATATTTAGGTATGAGAAACAATATGATAACACGTTAGACAAATGAGGTGAGCTGGAGAGGGTACTATGAAGAAAGGGGAAGTAATAACTTTTTACAACATAACTGCACTTCAGAAATATTTACATTAGGAGGTTTTAAGACTTCCAAACTATTTTTAGTACCCTAAGTTTAACCTAGCCTCTTCATTGCATCAAAGTTAACATTTAAGATGATCAGTCTAATCACTGTACAAACTCTGAATAAGGTAACTGCAAGCTGGAGCATTCCTGCAGACCATCTACTCTAGCTAAGGTGATCCTTGCAATAACAAAACATATGAGCGTTATACTGTGGGTACTTATATATCACACATGCTGGTTCTAACAACCATATGCAGGTAAATCTGTTCTTTCTGAGACTCATTTCATAAGTTGTAGTTATAACAGACAGAAATCTAAAGCATCCTTATTGTCTGACTTCTGAGCTACTGACTTCATGCATATTAACTGCTTTAGTGGCAGATGTAACAATATTTCATTCTTGCATACAAAAATTAATCAGATATGCATTTAATAACATACTGGTAATCAAAATTAAAAGATTTCTTTTCGTACCTTCACCAAATAAAATGCACTCCACAACTGTGTTCTGCACTCATTTACTGCTGAATAAAACTATACCTACCATATTATTGTTATTTGACATTATATAATAAAAAAAATATATATGTTAAATAAAAATACAATAAACATATTCCCTCATAAATGCAAACTTTACATAAAAGAAAGCCTAAAATAAATTGTACAGATATAAAGAAAAGGTATAGCAAAGAACAAAACAGTCAATGTGTGATGTCTATGTTAGCACCTACTGGATAAATCAGGACATTACAGTGACTAAAGGCAAACACATGATTTCTTACACTGTAATTTAACATCTGTATCATCTTTAAAGAAGATACTGTACATAAAGTATTTTATTCAGTATATTCATTATGAGTAGAGAGAAAAGTTTCATTCAGAGGGAATGTAAGCATGGAAAAAGAATGCAAACTGGCAAGCTGGAGAGACAATCCTATATGGAAAGATAATGGTATATTGATTTACGGCATGACATGATCAGAACTGAGAAGGCACTAGACACCGACTGCTGGGACACATTGAGGCAAGACACACTCTCAACAGCTAAACAGTATACCTGTCTTGTAAGAATATTACCAGGGGGCTATATATTACACATAAAACTATTAACATCCACCCACAGCCACACAACACCACACAATATATGGTGATCCCCTGATTATCGTACACTTGGTTATTGCAGTTTTCGTTGTCGTTGCCATATAAAATCAGCACGCCTGCCATTACCATGCATTTTTTGGTTAAAAAACTTCATCAGCATACACCTGAACTGGAGTCTGCTAACAACAATGATGCAAAATCTGTGGTTTCTGATGGCTTTGAGGTATTTTTGACAAAAATGAGGCCCTTCTCGGGGAGTTAATCCATGGTAGTGGAGAACACTAACCTCCCCCCAGCTTCATAACCCCTTACCTCAAGCCCATCTCAGGTCTCTATATGATAAGTGTTTCTTCTTTCTTGTGCCCTTTTCATCATTTTCTGTAAACTTAACCAAGCCTATGTGTTGCTGATACTTACCAAAACAATGTGGATGTATTTTGTGAGTCTAAACTGCTGCAAAAGGGAAAATTTGGGTTTACAAGTGGGGTGCCCGGTACCAATTACAATAATTAAGAAGGTTCTGTGCATTCATTAATTGCACAATTCCATTATCAAGCACTTGGCATGGTGCCAATTATGCACTATAACCAAGGGATCACTGTATACAGTAAATATCTATCTATCTACTATATCTATCTATCTATCTATATATATATGTATGTATGTATATATACATAATCACTATCAAGATGTATCACGGAGAAAAGTTAAAATAACTACATGGATAGTGACATAAAATTGATCAGGTGTGAAGATAAAAATCTACAGGGATTAAAGATGATCAGATGCTGGTATGCTTGCGACATCAGAAAATTCAACGCTAAACTGAGAAACAAGAGGAATCTAAAATTAAATAATGTACTGAGTTAATATTTCACACACTTCCTCACCAGCAGTAACTACAATCCCATTTAACAATAACCTATATTCATGGGACTAAAGACCACATTAAACTTTACAAAATTAAAGTAAGTCAGTACATAGGGAACTTCGCTGTAAAGTACATCAGTCATGCAAGATGCAGCTATACTACTGGGACAGGATAAATTGTCTTAAGGTAATACAGGCTAGTCAACATTACTTTCAAAAGGTAGAGCAATACTGTATATAAATATATGACAAACGAGGCAGCAGGACAGAGTCGAGTAGCCACCAGCATTGTTCAAGAGGCTACTGATAACATGCCAGCGAGCAGGACACAAGTCAGAACACAATTCAGAACACAAGTCAACACACGCATATACAATCAAGGCAAGAGCAGGAGAAGTTGACATTGTAAAAAAAAAAATAATAATAATAAATAAAAATAAATAAAAATAAGGAGTAAAGGTGGAAGACTCACCAGTGTTTCCACCAGTCGTTTGCATAATTGCTAAGTACCAACCAATCATCAGCATTTGGTTAGGCGTGTAAGGAAATGCAAGGGGACAGGGTGGCATGAAATGTAGTTAAAACATTGGGACTTCTTAACCAGCAGGCTCTTCGTATCTCTTTTAAGGAGTGAAGTTCTCTTTGTGGCAAGTTACTTTAAAGTGAAGGTACATAACAAAGTACTTTTGAGTCTAAGAATACTAAAATGATAAGCAGTATATCGTGAGGAGATACCATAAGGAGCACATACTGATCTAGAGTAAATAATCATGGGTTAGCTGGCAAAACTACAAAAACTAATTTCTATCCATTTGCTTAGTCTGTATACACAACAGGGAGTCAATGAAGATTCCGTAAAAATGAACATAAGTCACTTCTAGTTGAGCTCTGCCACTGTCATGGCAAAGCGTATTAAGTGATGGCTTATGAGACCTACAAACTACAATAGCAGGAACAATCAGGGAAAAAACTGCAAGCTACCTTAAGTAATTAGATTCATCACCTGAATAGTATATGGGAGAGGAAAAAAAAAAATCAGTGGCAACAATATTAATCACAGAATTAAATTTAATAGCAACAGCTCATATTTCGAATAGGTAAGATCAGGTACATTACAAAATTAAAACATTCACTCTACCACGATCATCCACTGATTATTTAGAGTAGATCAGTGCAGGCTACTCATAAACTGCCTTGCTACTGGGAGAAACACTGACTGAGAGGATAGAAAGAAGTATTAACAAAGGAACAGAGATTCAGTGACAAATGTTTTTCACCACCAGATGGAAGCATGACAGGACTTGTTAAATATGGTATGGATAAATCTCCAGGCTTTAGGATAACAGCAGTTTCCAAATCAAATAATGTCAACTTCATTCAGGCTTTAGAAAAACTATGCTCCATGAGAGACGTCTACTTGAAACTACAATAAAACAGTTTCGAAGCTTTATGGATATTCATATTACCAAGGCTTGAAAAGAACACAGTACAGATGTCATGATCAATGGGTATACAGTTTTAACTGGATCACGTAAAAAATAAATAAACAATAAAATTTAAAAAATAAATATAAATAACATGCTTCATTTCTATATAGTGATTAACATATCTTCATGACTTACTGTATAAACAGTGAGTTAAATTGACATAAAAAACTCACAGACAAAAAGATACATTCCATTAGATATGTTAGAAGTTCTTTACTGGGCCCATCTGCACACGCAACACAGACAGCCATGCAGAGGGTGGGTCATGGATTCCATGGGTCATAGATTCCTTATCCTGTTACAACGTCAAAGTCCCACACTGCACACATACTTCATGATTTTCATTTCTATCTACTGGCCAATCTACAACCCCCGAGTTCATCCAGTTTGGTCATGACATAATAAAGATTTTGTCTCATGGTTAACAACCATCAATGCAGCCTCAAGTTCTCGTCCATTCCATGTTTCTGCTTCTTTCTTGGTCTTTCCCTCCTTGTTAGTATTTTACACCTTGGGTATTCTACATATGTAAACTGCCCTCATTTAATCTCTTGACACCATGTACATCCATCTTTACTCCATTTATACACCTATTACTATAATTTGTTCACCAATCTCTCTTAGAACATCACATACACTTCTCAAGCAACTTATCTCTACTGACATTATAAATTATTTCTGAACCTCTACTAACTTTATAATTCCTGATCCTACAACACAGCCCAATATATCTTTCCTTGAATAAACATTTACACAAACCTAGTCATACAGGTATCTTTTACTTTGACACTAACAAATCAATCCTTCATTACAGCTTTCACAATCCCTATAATTATTCTAACTAGCTGGATCCTCTCCTACCTCTATTTACATACTTGACCTGCCTATACAACACCTACCAGTGTCCACTGACAATGACTTTGCTCTTTCTCAAGTACTCAAGCATAATCTATCTATCTATAGCCCAACGCCCTAATCCCGCAAAGGGTGGCCACAGACAAAACGCCTCCAAGTCACTCTGTCACCCACCATTTGACTGCCTCCCCCCAACTCACTCTCCCCTCCCTCGTATACCTTTCAATGCCATCCCTCCACCTCGTCCTCAGTCTTCTCCTCCCTCTCCCTCCCTCTACTTCACCTACATACACCCTCTTAGTCAGTCTATCATACTCCATTCTCTCCACATGTCCAAATCACCTCAGTGTATTTCTCCAAATTTTCTCAACCACATCCACATTCACCCCACAACGTTCCTTCACTTCTTCATTCGTCAAACTCTCCCTCCATGTCACTCCACATGCTCTTCTCAAGTAAATCATTTCCACTGCTCTCACTCTTGACTTGGTCCCTTCTAGCAAGGTCCATGCCTCGCTTCCATACGTCAGGGTAGGGATCACAATACTATCATGCAGAGACTTCTTAACTTCCATACTCACCTCCCTATTTCTCATCACTGCTTTCAGTGAACCAACAACCTTCCTTCCCTGCTGTACCCTTTCAAACACTTCATCCCCAAAAGTTCCATCCTTACTCATCACACTACCCAAGTATTTGAATGCACTCACATTCTCCATATCCTCACCATCAAACCTCACTGTGACTTCATTCCTCTCAAACACCATAACTTTACTCTTGTTTACATTCACTTTCAGATTCCTCTTCCTACACACTGTCCCAAATTCATTCACCAAACCTTGCAACTCCCATTCATCTTTACTCAACAATACAGCATCATCAGCAAACAGCATCACTGGAATCTTCCACATCTCACCCTCATTCATTAGAGCCACACCCACATCCACTGCCCTACCATGCACCTCCTTTACAATCCCATCCATGTATATTTTAAACAGCCAAGGAGACATCACACATCCCTGTGTCAGTCCCACATTCAGATCAAGGAACTCACTCAATTCACCATCCACTCGCACAGTAGCCCTAGCTCCTTCATACATGCTCTTCACAGCACTCAACACTTTCCCCTCCACTCCATATATTCTTAATACCTTCCACATACCTTGCCTATCTACTCTGTCATAAGCTTTCTCCACGTCCATGAAGGCAGCATACACTTTCTTTCCCTTCCTTAGATACTTCTCCACTAAACATCTTAGAACAAATATCTGATCTAAACACCCATTTCCCTTCCTAAATCCCCCTTGTTCTTCTCCAACTAGCTCCTCTGTTATATGCCTAACCCAATCAGTGAGTATTCTACCATATATTTTTCCAGTCACACTAAGAAGGCAAATACCCTTATGGTTACCACATACTTCTCTCTCCCCTTTTCCTTTGTATAAAGGAACAATTTTACCTGATTCCCAGTCCTCTGGAACCCTTCCCTCTTCCCAAGCCAATCTACACAATTTTCATATCCACTCCACAACAATCTCACTCCCATACTTCAGGATTTCACCACACAATCCATCAATTCCTGGGGCCTTTCTCATCTTGATCTTCTCCATTGCTTCCACTACTTCTGCCCTACTGATCTCTTCCTCCCTCCTTTCATCTCTTCTTCTCCCACTCATTCCCCAGCCACTTATACTCGCACTGCTCTCACTCTCAACATTCAACAAATCCTCAAAGTGCTCCTTCCATCTCTTCAATTTCTTCTCCACCAACAATCTATTATTCCCATCTTTCACTCCCCTGTTATTTCTCCTTTCACACGGTCTTACTTTCTTTACCTTCTTCCAACAAATTTCTTACTCTCCCTCCATTTTACACTCAGATTCCTCCCAGACTCTTCATCCACTTTTTTCTTACTCTCCTTCACCAACCTCTTCACCTCCCTTCTTCTGCTCACATATCTCTCTCTCTTCTCTCTCTCATCTTCTCCCATACCTCTACTCGCTAGCCATTCACTATATGCCTTCTTCTTTTGTTCCACAGCTTGTTTCACCTCATCACCATCACCCTTGCACACCCCTGCATCTCCTCCTCACATCACAAACCACCTCACACGCTGCACCTATCTCTTCCGTGAACATCTTACATACATCTTCCACCCCTTCCATTTGCTCTAACTCATTTCTTCCCAATCTTTCTTCCACTATGCTCTTATATTCTGCCATTTTCTCACTATCTTGCAACTTCACTCTTCTTAGAGGAGCTGTTTCCTCCTGTCTTCCCCTTCATCTCTTCCCTCATTTTCTTTGCAGCCTTAACTTGGCCATCACTAAGTGATGCAACACATAAATTCTTAAATTCACACATCAAATTTGTAGTTCCCCTTCAATATCCATAAGTAGTGCAGCAACATTCATACAAAAGAGAATACTTAATGCTAACTTCTCTGTGAAATTTCAGGCTAATCTCTCCACTTCACACTCATCTTCATTTCCCTAATTGCTCAATCACTTGATACAATGAACATTCAAAGAGACATCACCTACCTATACAGTACTTTAAACATACTCCTGAATAAAAGTATTGTAATGTACAGCCTAAATATCCACCCATTCTTACTGCAACTTTTACTCCATCATATGTAGTTTGTAGCACTGTCAACAGTCTATTCCTTACACTCTAAACTTGTTCCACAGTACCTCTCTTGTTACTGTGTGGTAAGCCTTTTCTATATTAAAAAATACTATATAAAATTTTTTCCTCTGCAAAGAGTTTATTACAAGTTTTCTCAGAGTAAAATTTTGGTCTTTCCATTTATGATATTCTCTATTGAAAAGTTCAGTATCTGCACATCACCTTGATTTTGACACTCGAAAAAATAAAAGTACTGTAAACAAATTATCATTAAATAAAAGCCTTAATGATACTTAGTAAAACATACCCATCAGCTTCAAAATACAGTAATACTATCACTCTTGATTAAATATGTCTGGCCTTCCTTCAATTAATCAAGTCATGGAGCATCTGATTTTCAGGACACTTTTCATATATGTGCAACATGGGCTAAAAAAAAAAAATAGAGCAGAGTAAAATGACCAATATCTGGTAAAAACAGTCCTTCCTCTCTGTTCATATTCTTGCCTGGGAAAAAAAAAAAAAAAAAAAAGTGCAAGAAGTATATTGAAACACTGTGAAAAGGCGAGCAAAGCACCTTCAAGTATTTGTCAAAAAATACACTCTCAGTCACATACTGTTTACCCCTTGAAACCACGGACATATTTTTCATGTTATTCTTGGTACCTTCAGACAATTTCATTCACCTTAAGTTATGGGACACATCTTGTAGTGAAAGGATTAATGAAGGATAAATTGTATCTAACTGCTCCATATAAAAATGTTTACCCTAAGGTGAATAAAACTGTTGGGAGAGAGCAAGATTAAAATGAAAACTATGTCATTGGAGTGAAGGGGCTAAACTGTAATTCTGAGATATAAAATTCAATATAACTGCATTTTATTTAATATTGCTGTATTTTACTTCCTTCCAGCACAAATATGATGTAAAATATTCATAGACTAAAAAATATCTAAGAAATCACAGGTGCTCTGTTCAAGTTATACTACTATCTATCAATCTATCTACTGCCAGACACCATAATCCCATAAGGGATGGTTGTTTGTCTTTAAGTTAGATGTTTTACGGGGGATGGAGGGTAGGGGGGCACTAACCCTCCACTAACCCACCTGTTGACACATAGGGAACATGTATGGTTGATTATATGGCTACCACCCACCATTGTATGTGGTTTCATTAACTTACACAAAAATCTATGACTACAAACTTTTGATTTTAAATTTTATTAAAAATTTCAAAACCTGAAACCTCCCACCTACAATTCATTCCAGTTACAGCTTTTGACCCATAAAGAACTCTTGAGATATTTAGGGTTTAATCTGGGTTAATGGCATATTATCAGGATTTTGTTCAGCTGAGGAAACCCTTCCATCCATAAATCACTAACATAATAAATATGTAATATGCACTGTTAACATCATACAGTACATGTACAGTATATAAAAAATACAACAATTTTTCACTGCCATTATTACTTATTATTCACACAAAAAATAACTCTCAATTACTTCCTATCATTCAACATCAGCCAACAGTCAGGGAGCAATGTACTGCTTCAAAGGAAATTAGACTGCTGTAGGAATGTCAGATCACATACTTAGATTTCTTCAAGCAAATGTAACACTGCAAAAGATCAAGACAGATCTTCACTACAATAACGGAGCCTAATGACACCCAGTGTTCACTTTCCATATTACGAAAAGCTATTTTTATAAACAGGGTAATATCACTCCAACAATACCTAATGAAGATAACCTGAAGGCTAATCCAAAGATGTCAAACATATATCATGGCCAGGGTAAATGCAAGATGAAAGACTGCAAGAAAGAAAGGGTGAGAAAGTGTGCCAAGCCAACTCAAAATCTAACAGTCTTTGTCAATTTCTGTATTTCCATCTCAGGGATAAAAGGACCAGATAATGTCACAACAAACCAAAGTCTTTGTCAATTTCTGTATTTCCATCTCAGGGATAAAAGGACCAGATAATGTCACAACAAACCAAAATATGCTTGAAATCAACAGATACAAACATGAGCTGAACCACAATGTGCTGACTATAGAAGCAGTGTGACCAAATAAATTTACCTCAATATGGACTGAGAATAATACTCCACATAAATACAGAGCACAGTACAGTACTACAATTATAAGATATGCTTAAATGTTCAAAGAGAGAGAGAGAGAGATACAAGGAATAGCTAGTATCTCAAAGACCTTGAGGTCCATATCGAGGAGATACTTTAAATATTCTTGGGAATGCACGTCTAATTCGCAAACAATTATAGTGTGAGAAAGATAGTATTGAGGTTTCTTTAAACTGCTCTACTGTTGTGTTATTAACAACATCCATGGGGCTTCTGGGTAGAGCAGATCTTGTACATGAAAAAGTTTTCACATAAGCTCGTGTTAAACCTTTTAAAATTAAATTCCAGCTTTCAACAACCATAGTTGCATGTTGTGTTTGAGTTAACACTAAACAACTTTCCGAGGGTCAGGACTGTCACTCATTCAGTATTTTAAACACTTCAATACGCTAATCTTGTAGTCAACAAGTTTCTAACGAAAACAGTCCCAGAGCTCTCTGGCAATCCTGATAACTCAAGTCTTCTGATAGATGGAATAAGATTTGTAGCTCCAGCCTGAACTCTTTCAAGTCAGTCTATATCATTCCTAAGTGTATGTCACCAGGACTAGAAGTGACCATATTAAGGAGTTACAGAGAGTAAGAACAATCTTTCTATTCCTACATCAGCACCTCCAC
>JAGKTI010022312.1:4264-15315 GCA_018397915.1 Birgus latro | reverse complement strand
GTAAGAGAGGTTTCTTCTGAGCTGAATTTAATCATCTCGTGTTAAAAAAAATCTGAAGAAATCATTCACACCTAAATAAAAACAATATAAAAATTCGCTGCTGAAGCTTATGTAAATAAACGATACCGGTCATGTTTGCACACTACAACACAAAAAGGCGGCTAAATACTATTTTCGTCTCACTCAGTCGAAACGAGATCGGAGCCACTCATTATCATCTCAGTTAAATTACCGTTGCACATTAGGTCCATATTCCTATAGCTCCATAACTTTCACTATTTATTAATTCTGTTTATAATTACTTCACCTTTTCTTTTAGTAACACAGAGTAAGAGGCAGGCAGGGTATGTGGCGGAGACATCTCAGTTTCAGTTCTTTGTTAGTGGCGCTGCGAGCACGGGCACGTGAAGTGGGCGGGTGTGGGGGCGGCGGGAGGAAAGCGGCCATCTGTGAGTACAAGCAGCTGGCCGCCTAACTCCACCACGACCCCAGCCTGGCCCGCCTCCTGGGTCTGCAGGACCTACACGCCGTTATAAAGCTGCTGCAGGCAGACGAAGGGGCATGGGAAAGCTTGGCCCCCGTCCTCGCCGTCCTTTTGGAGGCGGACGCTTCCAAGACAGATTGGATTGCGGCACAGGACAACCTGTTCTTAGGGAGCCAAGCAGCCCTCAGTCTCCTTCGGGGATGCCAGTTCACTGTTAAGGCCGATCTTCACCTGCTACGGCGCTGCGTGGCCCATCCCTCGGTGGATCAGACCGTGGCGGTGATCACCACTGCACGGATGCTGCTCAAGCAGGCAGAGAACGGGGGCTGGGGCCGGGAGGAAAGCGTGGAAGCCCTGTGTAACTGCCTGGCGCTGCTGCACGCCTGGAACACCAAACTGACCCAACTAGTCGCTTGGCAAGACTCTGTGGAATGCTGGCTGAAACATCTTTGCCGCTGTAGCCACCCCGCTGCCTTACCTGTGCTACAAGGGACATTGGTGCTGGTGCAGGACCATCTTTAGGCGGGGCGGGTGGGTAAGACTGATACTTGGCTGAAGGCGCTAAAGGACACGGCAGAGGGCTTGAGGAGTGGATGGGCGTGGCGGAGCGAGACCACCACGCTGGTCAACCTGGCAGCAGCCACCGCCTGCCTGGCCACCACAGTACAGATCGCCGTGATTGTCCTAGAGGATAGTCTCACACCCAGACTTCGACGTGGTCTCCTGAGGCAACTGTTGCTGCTGATGACCGAGAGCGAGGCTACAGAGGCCACCCTGAGTGCGGTGGTGGGTTGTGTGTGCGTCCTGCTTAAGACCACGCCAGCCGCTGATCTGTTCTGGGTGATTGACAACTTCAGCATGCCCAGGGTGGTGCTAGAGGAGGTAACAGGGGCAGGCCCAAGCAGTGAACCCTGCCCTAACGTGATGGAGCGAGGCCGCGTGGTGTCAGCACTGCTGCAGGTACTGAGCCACTTCTCCTTCCATGTGCTCGATCACACCACCACCGCCCTCGCCTCCCCAGGGCCCCACCCATACCTACGCCTTCTATCCGATTGGTTCTGCACCATCATGGCTAGTGGCGTCACTCTGGATGCCAGTAGATTCACAGTGTGGGGTGAAAATGGGTCGGAGGTAACACTGCTGCAGCGCCTAACGCAGCACTTCCAACAGCGACGTCACATCCTCTACCTGCAGACCATAACCTTGGCCCTCGCTACCGTGGAGGAGTCACGGGTAGTGGCCAGGACGTCCACAGAGCTGACGTCAGCCCTGCAGCCCGCCGACACCGACAGCGGAGTCACTCGCGGTGCCTGCATCCTGGTGGCACGCCTCTTCCTGCCACCTGGCACCTCGGCCACACTCACCACCGACCATGGCGACGCTGTGGACGCCATACACGAGGCTCTGGAGACTGACTACCTCCACGCCAGCTTCAGAAAGATGCTGGCTGCAGCTGCTGACGACTTGCTACCGCAGCTACACCCTTTCCAAATCATCCCACTCTGAGCACACCTCACTCGTGTCTTGGATTACTCTTAATAATTACACATTTTCTGCTGGTACATTCTTCAGTATCAGTCTGCTATTTCACAATAATGTACTGCAATTTTACAGCACACTCACAATATAACTTTATATACATATACCGGTATTTACAAACAGAACCCAAAAGTATCTAACATCAGACGGAAAGTTTACCCAATAAGCTAAATTATTCCGTAAACATTTTTCATATAACAGTGCTAAATATTATTTTTGAGCAGTATCATAAGAAAATGAAAAAGGGTGTGGAAAAGCACCCAGTTTTTGACGGTAATCTCCAGAACAAAGTACAGCAGTCGAATGATAAAAGAATATGTTTGACCTTCCTGTATCATTGCTGACTGTATTCTGTAATGCGAAAAGCAAGATGATCACATATAACAATTACGGGTGTTCCATAAATAAGCGTCAAAAATTTGGGACTTGCTTACAGCTTAGTGCAGTCAGTTTTGATAATGGGCTACAACAGTCAGAGCCATCTTTACCATTCTCGAAATTTCAGTAGCTATATTGAGTTGGTGTATTTCATCTTAAGCTTACGTGTATATTCGAAATCACAGTCTAGGTGTGGGTAATCATATTAAGTATCTTTTGTCTAAGCAAATATGGCCTTCACTACGAGGGATCTGTTCTAAACTAAATAAAGCCTGGTGGTAGCGAGTACTAAATAAAGGACATGATCGTACTCAATAGGGTAATCCATTCATCCCGGGAGGTGTGTTTCATTTAATTCTTACCATCTCCTGACGAATCTTTTCCGCTTAGAATAGGCTTTATGAACCGCAGGAGTTACATACAGCCTTATTAAACCACCTCACTACGACTGGCCTCTCCTACGTTGAATAAATTCGTCTGGCAGTTGCAAGAATAAACATTCAAAAAGAAGTCAACCCCGTTCAGAGGGTTAATGGATGTTTTTTCTAGCCAACTCAGGATAAGGGCTCTATTCCAAGCTGAATTTAATCGTTTAATAGCAGCGAAAATAAAAATAAAAATTCGACATTGTACCGAATAAGTTAGTGTGGTTCGGTAATACCACAGTTTTCATCTGAACTTTGTCCAAATTATGATCATTTGGGACTTATTTCATGTAGCTCAGTGACAGAATTAAAAAATGCTATAGCTCTACATCCTTTCAATCGTACTTCCTCGTGACTTGACACACATTCTAGTATAATCTATTGTTATACCCGAGCTTTCAAGATGAAGAGACGGCAATTGTTTGCCAGGTTAAATGGAAAAGAGTATAACTGAAAACTACTGGCATCGTCCATGCGTCTACTCGCCTCAACATCGCCTTTACCTGCAGGCTGGACAAGAGGACGGGGCGTCACACTGCAATAAACCGGGAAAGCGCGAGAATCGACCTGCAGTTTTACCTTTAAACAGCACTCGCGAATTTCCTGCAACATTTTGGCATTTCCCCGCCGACAAGGGAGGATGGGGGAGGATGGCAGAGGAGGAGAGAGAGCACAAGAGGGGGAGAGGAACCACAAAGGAAAGGGGGAAGGAAAGGGGAAAGCACGAGAAAGAAGGAAGATACAGCACGATGTGGAGAGGGAATGGAAAGGGGAAAGCACAAGAGAAGGAAGGAAGAGAAAGCACAATGGAGAGGGGGAAGGGAGAGGAAAAAAACAAGGGACGGAGAGCGAGAGAAAGCACAAGAGGGGGAGGAGAAGGCATAACAGGGGAAAGGGAGAGACAGCACTGGACAGGGAAAGGGAGCGGGACAGGGGCTAAAAGAAGAGGAGAGGAAGAGATAACACAAAGAAGAAACAGGAGGGGTTAATAAACGCGGAGAGGAATGGGAAAGAGTGAAGTGTGAAGAGTGAAAGGAGGGTCAGGAGATGGAGGAGAAGGAGAACGGGAGAAAGAAGAGATAAGAGGAGGACATAATAAGGAAGCCGAGAGAGAAATAAGACAAGAAGAAAGTAAATGAGTGAAAGAATGTGATCAGAAGTGGACAAGGAGGGGAAGAGAGAAAGCACAGGTGAAAGAAGCTGAGAGGAAGGGTCAGGAGATGTCTGGGAAGGGTCAGATCTAAGGGAAAGAATGAAAGAAAGAAAGATGAGGAGAATGGAAGAGAGTGAGAGGAAACGAAAGGATGAGAAGCATGAGGGGAGAGGGAAAGGATGGGAAGCATGAGAGGAGGGGTGAGGATTTGGAGGGGAAGAGGGGGCAGTGGGAGTTGGTGGTCTCTGTGGTGGTGGGTGCTGTCAGTGGGCGAGGCTGCTGCTCTGCTAACTGTTGTCAGCCACCGCCATGGGCGCAAGGGACAGTTGCAGTGTTCACCTTTCTGCCAACAATTTTACAGGTGAGCCAGCAGCGTGGTCGGGGTGGGGAGGAAAGAGCTGGGGAGGGGCGGGTGCAGTGCTCAAGGCTTGTTATAGCGGGGTAGAATAAGGATGACTGAGGGGGCAAAACTGGTTGTACTCTTTGACTTCTACTTGGCCTAAAAATACCATCTTTCAATCTTAAATGCCTGGTTACTATATAAAAAGACTAAAATTAAAATCTGATGCTAATTACGAAGAAATGCGTGGATAGACTGCAGAGCCGTGGCATTACCTTATTCTGTCGTTGAGTTACGTGAAATAAGTCGCAGAGGGATGAAAATCTGGTCTAAGTTAAAGTGAAAGAACTAAAGCGGAGATGGGTATGAGAAAGGGGCAGGCGGACATGGAAGGATGGAGAAAAGGGAATAAGTATGGGCTATCGGCTAGAGTGGGTAAAGGTTAGGCGAGGTAAAAACGAGGTATGACTGAGATAAGGCAAATGAAGTGGCTGAGTAAGGCAAAGACTGCAGCAGATCGGGAGGGCATAAACAAATCAGCCTGGATATGGTTGGGCGGGGTGAGAAAACGACAAAATAAGGCAAAGGCAAGGGCAAGCTAGAAAGCTGGAGAGGCAAGACGAAAGGGTGAGTAGGTAAGAGGGTGAGTCAGGTTAGGTGGAGTGGAGAAAGGACAGAACAAGACAAGAACAAGGGTGAACTAGAACACGGAGGAGGCAAAGGAAAGGGTGAGAATAGACGAGTGAGGGTGACATGAGACGGGGAGGGGCGGAGTGTGGTGGGAAGGGGCAGGGCGGGGTGGAGAAGGGCGGGGTGGAGTTGGGGAGCTGTTGTCAGGAGGCAGAGCGCGGGGAGGGTCTGCCGGGTGCTGGGTCTGCCGGGACCGCCTGTCACCCAGCAAGAGGGGGAGTGACGTATTTGTGCCTGTCCTTTATATTTTCAGCCTATATTCTTTTTTGGAGGGCTGCTACTGTCAGTGCACTCAGGGGACGTCGCTCCCCTGCATGCTGCCCACACCCCCGACATTCGGCTGCAACTAAATAACAGTTTACAGTTTCTTGGCCACTGTGCGTCAATCAAATCCTTTCTCTACAGAATTATATACAACTGTATTAGAAATGCTTTTATATACTAGCAGCCATTTTTTTGCGAACTGTTAGCATTTTCATTATGATAAAAAGTATATACTCTTCATTATATATTAGTTTAAGAGATATTACGTACTACAGTAACTAGATGTCATTCTGCTCATGAACGTCAGTCATATGCATGTCGTTATCAGATGGTTATGATCTTCCTTCATTATCACACTAAAGGAAGTTAAGGAAAGGAAGAAATGACTGTCTACTGATTGACGGAGATAAAAGCAAGAAAAGTGGAGGGAAAAGTATTTCAAAATAATTTACGAAAACGGTCGACGTTTCTCCTTTTACATTTCTCAGCTTACTTCGATGACATTTTTGGCAGCAGTGTCTTGGCGGGGGCACCAGCCTCCCTCTGCTTTAGTCTCGGCTCTGCTTCCGCAAACACTCGTAACGGCGTTTCTGCAGGAGGTCGGGGTTCTTGTAACTACTGCACTGGCACAAACTGGAAGGTGATCTATTCTGTGTGGTTCAGTACGGGGTTCGTATTTCTAGCTGGCCTTGAAGATCTCGAGACACCTCTTTCTCGACGATTTATCATGCATAATAAATTTTAATATTCGTCTTAGCGGTGGCTCAGTCGGTAAAGAGGTGGCCTGCAGTCCTACCGGACCCAGGTTCAAATCCCCGCTGAGGCAGGGAACAGTTTAAGGATTTGAATTTCATTAAATCAGACTTTACTGATCCACCAGAAGACCCGCCGACATGTCGTAAAATTACCCCCGTTAATACCAGTACACCAGTCCTGTATGAAACAGCCCTAGCATGTATTCAATACGGACGGTGGGTGTTAGCGCCGAAGTGGTGACATGCAGAGGTGTATGGCATGTAGGAGGACTGCTGGGCCTTGATAGCAGGCTGTGAAGCCTATGCCCAGAGTCGGACGCATTAAAATAAAAAACAAAAACCAGACACCGCTGCCACCGGAGCCTTGCGTTCCATTCTAAGTTCAGTAACTGTACGTCAACTGCAACTCCAAGAAATGAATCGGTGACACCAGGCAAAACGTATCAAATCGTCTGGCAAACGGTATTAAATAGTCTGGTGGTGGCAAGAATTAAATGTAAAATGTGTCCTGGCACTGAAGGAGTTACTGGACATTATTTTTAACCCTATCACTATCTATGGTTTCAGTGTCACCATAGAAAGTAAATAAAATCGTCTAACCGTTCAAGAAAAAGGCGTAAAAGATGTCCCGATACTGAAAGTGTTTAGTTATCACAGTCGATTTATAGCAGAAATTTGCACACTATTATCTCGATACACTGCTGTTAAAAATCAAGTGTATCATTATTTAGTTATATCGCCTTACCTCTGACATGATTTTATTCTCAACAGGCACATCAATCTTCCTGCTAACAGGCACCATTCGTCTAAATATAAATAAATAAACAAATAAATAAGTAATATAGAGACGTCGTTTCATCACTCGATAAAGAGAGAAAAATCGAAACTCGGAATCTGGCACAACAGTTGCACTAAACTCTTCCATTACAACGTACAAAACCCTGTTTCAGTTAAGCCTTCAAGAACGTCACGGACACTATGTGGTTACCACCAAATGAATTTTCTCAGCTGTATGAAGCACTCCTGTTCCAGGTGGTAAATATGCATTTTCTCTTAATTCCAACCTGCTTTTATCCAGCACTGATAACCAATGGCTCTGGATTTACTCCCAAGACCTACTTTACTCACACCGTATTCACCAATATGAGAAAACAAAGGAGCTTAAACAAACTAACAGCAAACAAATAAATATTCTCTCTCTCTCTGAGAGAGTATAAGGTCAAACCTCGTTGATAAGGTACTTGAAAACTTCACATGGAAATGCTGAAGTTAATAGTACCGTACCTAAGCAGCACGTCTATGTTACCTATAGCTATAAATCACGGAGGAAGGTGATACAGGCGAGGACGAAACGCTCTCATACGTGCCCTGACATTCACATGGTAAAGGGGATGAACCTATGAGGGACTGGACTCCTTCATTATACATGACTTCATATTCAACTAAATTGCGTATTCAGTAGTATAGTAATGAGTTCTGATTACTGTTTCGATGGAGTACTGTTATATAACTGAAACTGTGACTTCATATGAAACTAAACTGGGTATTCAGTAGTATAGTAATGAGTTCTGATTACTGTTTCGATGGAGTACTGTTATATAACTGAAACTGAGACGGTACAGATGAGACAGAATGAACTGACGGGCGGTAGCTGTGCATGTTTGTTTGAATGGAGTCAGTTTTACGGAGGCTATGCACTGCTTCATGATCATACTTTGCACCTTTACAAACTAACTTCATCAATAAACAACACTGAATATGGGGCAGGTAAGTGACTCGAGCGTGCGTGCTGCATATATAATCAAGTGCACATAACACCAGAACGACGGTGGCAGGTGAGGGCGTCCACAATCCACTTAATAGATGCACTAATACCTTTACGTGACTCTACACTGACTGGGACGCCAAACGGTTTCTCGTAAGCCAGGAAACAATTTAATACGCTAGACAGTAAACAAACAGCCTACCGAACGTGACCCATTAATGGGTGTTAATCCAAGGGGCGGTTGCAGTTTATTGCTCACATAAAGCTATTTAGGAACATGCAACTACTTACTCTCGCCTTTTCAATGTCTGGAGTGAGTGGCCTGACTCCGGCCGCCTACGCTCTTGATGCAGTAATAAAGTATAAAGCAGTACTATAAATAAAATAACCTTCAACACTGGAAACTGAAGCTTAATGATGACTGCTTTTCATACCAATCATACAAGCATCAGGTAATCGTCTGCGGAAAAGAAAATATAGAGAAAGCCATCAAACTGAAGAGGACTACCAGTGAATAGTAGTAGACCCTAATTCTGTGGAACAGAGTCTGTGGTCGACCAGAGATGACAGCAGTGCTTTTCCAATCAAGCAACACCTTACTAACCACACAGCACATAATCGCTGTCTATCCTCGCATGTCCCTGTAGTCACCATGCATTTAATTCACTTTCATTTTTACTGATCATCCATCTTTTATCCGACTGCTGAGTTATCCGCTAATAAGGTACTGTTCTTTTTCGTAGGCACAACTAGATTTCAGCCAAACACATTTCTCTCTATTTATTTTTCATGAAGCCACACCATTTTTAGCAAGTTAGCACCAATCTGCTTGTCATACATTATCCCTGAACCACTTCCTCTTCACCATACAGAATATCGTCATTCTCAGTATGACAGTCGAGTCAACATTACATCATCCACCACAAACTGTGTCCACCTCCCCCCTCTACCCCTTCCCTACCAGCACCCAATATCTGATATGTCACATTTGTCGCTATTACACAACACAACAGTACACTACACTACAGTACACTACACTACACTGTATTACTCTGCACTTAACTGCACAGCATTACACGACACTAAATTACACTACACTAAACTACACTACAGAGCACTGCACTGTACAGCATTACACACTACACTACGCTACACTATTCTGCACCGACACTGCAGCTACACTACACTACACCGCATCACAATACATTCCACTACACTGCACTGCACTGCATTATGCTACAATACAACACACCATACAACACTACATTATACTATTGTGAACTGGACTGCACCACGCAACACTACATTACACATCACTGCACAACAAGTTTCACGACTCTACACAACACAGCACCACACTATGCTACGCCACGCCACACTACATTACATTGCACCACTCACAATATTATCATGCAGCTCTTTAAAAGTAGCTGCTAGCCTTCATTATATTTTTAATTTAGTCTCCCCTCCCCTATCCCATCTCCCTTCCCTTCTATCATCTTGAGCTCCTGTGCGAAGGGTCGCCGGTTGGCTGAATAAAATCGTCTGGTGGCAGCAGAAAAAATCAGGAAGCATGAACGAAATCGTCTGGCAGTAGCATGAATAAAACAATCCGGTTGTAGCAAGGATATTAATTGTGTGGCTGTTGTTCATACCTTTACCATCTCCCTCCCACTTTCTGACCCTCAAACCCCATTCTCTGTCTGTCTGTCTCTGTCTGCCTGTCTCTATCTGTCTCTCTCCTTCCTTCCCACTGCACATTATCGTCATCCGTTTTCCCCACTCAATTTCATTCCCTTCCCTTCCTCCCTCACTCGCTTCGCTTCCCCCTCCTTCCCTCTCCATATTTTTTCCTCCGCCTCCTCCATTTTCCTTCCCGTCCCCTACGCATTTATTTACTTTTATTCCCATTTTATTTCCGCGTCTCCCCTTCTCCTCTCCTTTCCCTTGCTCGCCTTCCGTTTCTTTACTTCGCCGCTTCTGTTTTTATCCCAGGGCCATTTCAATTTATGGCGCTGCAAGTGTTCTGGTATTAAAGCGATTCCGGGTGTAATGAAATCTATGAGTAACCCGTATTTTATTTATTTATTACCCTTGTCAATTATCTGTCTGGCTATATCTGGGTTTATTTCGTTACTTAACTATATATATATATTATATATATATATATTCTCTCTACTTATCTGCCTACTTTGCAGGCTGTAATGGTTATCTGATATACAGGTATGTATTACATCTGTGTCACTGTGTATGTTGATCTATCTGGTAATATCTAGTTATCCAGCTCTGTACCAATCATCCCAGTCAGTCTGTCTTGCAGTCTGTTCACCCATATATCTATTTATCATTTTTCTTGCTTGCAATCTTACTGTTCACCCATATATCTATTTATCATTTTCCTTGCTTGCAATCTTACTGTCTATCTGTTGTTTGTCTGTTTTTATTGTCTTAACTTCCTGTTCACCTCCTCTCCCCTCCATCAAGACGCTATCTAACTGTAAACCCGCAGGTGAGACAGGCTAACAAGCGGAAAAGTGGACAACAATATGGACAGAGACAACGCGGATGGCAGGAAACACGGGGAAGCGAGAGGTCTAAAATGAGGAGGCAAAGAAGGAATCATGTTGCCGTCAATCAAGCAAAAGTGACGGTGGAGCTGGCAGTAAATTTGAAATCTTTGATAGTGGGAGAATTTATGATTACCATGATCACGACACAGCAGAGACAATTCAGTCCATTCCCTGAGGCTCAGCAGTCCTGCTGTCACACATCAACATACGTTACGCTGCAGCGTGAGCACCCACCGTCCATACTGAGTACAAGCTATGGGTGTTTTACGACTAGCGTGATGGTATTATCGGAGATGTTTCTATGACATGATGGTGGGTCATGTGGGGGAAAAAAAAATCTGTTCCATAGAAGGTTCCGTGCCTAAGCCTGGGGAAAAAAATAAAACACGTTCTTTTAGACAGCAGCCCACTACTTAATCCACTGCACCACCACCACCACCACCACTACCTGTCGTCAGTGATGGTCTTCCCTCCTCTCCCTCTGCCGTACTGAGCTGCTCACCTTCTCACTTTGAACAACAACTAATGGTCCTGCACAATTAATCACTTAAGAACTTTTCACTTCCGTCTTCACATGCTCCACACAGAGTACCTACCTCCACATATTCCTCTCTCTCTCTCTCTCCATTCCCCGTTCCTCTCTCACTCTGCTTCCATTTCCATTTTTATCCTTGCCTCTCTCCCTGGT
>JAGKTI010022311.1:0-15315 GCA_018397915.1 Birgus latro | reverse complement strand
ACACAATTGCCCACATTTGTAGTCCAACTTTCACTCTTACCCACACAATCCTTGACCCAACTGATCCATACTCTCTTACATTCTCCTTCCACCTGTTGCTCACAACAATACATACTCCCTCTTTCGCCCTCTCATTCTCACCCACTCTCGTGCATATACCCCATCCATATTCCCATTCTCTCACACTCTCACCTCGCCATTTAGTTTCAGTTATTCCACATATATCCACTTTCGCACTCTCAAGCACCTGTACAATCTCTCTCTCTTTCACCTCATCATTCATACCCCTTACATTCCAAGTCGCAATCTTTATCAGGTCCTTTGTCCGTTCTTTCTTCGTCAACTTTTGGTCAGTCCTGGTCCGAGGCTTCCTGTTTGTATTTTTAGTTAGTTGTTTTTACGGGGTGGGGCACTAACCCACCACCAACCCTTTTAGTCGCCTCTTACGACAAGCAGGGATACTGGGGGAGAATTCTTGAAGAACCTCCCTACCCCCAGGGGGTCGCTATTAAGGCTTGAAGTGATCACTTGATTCACATCAACTTTATTTGCCATAAATACAATATTGCCCATAAAACAACAATGATTCTGTGGAAACACACTTATCATCACACTAGGTAATACAACATACAGGTGAAGGTATTTTCTCTCCCTCCGAGCCAACTTTCCATCACATTTATGTTATTCAAAAATCTATATGATCATCATCACTGTTGTTTCCTTGCTGTGTACATTATGTCACATGTGAAATTTGCTTTGCTTCACCTTTCTCTCTCAGTATTTTGTTGTGATGTGGTTTAACTCCAAACTAGCCAAAAAAAAC
This sequence comes from Birgus latro, assembly GCA_018397915.1. Lineage (NCBI taxonomy): Eukaryota > Metazoa > Arthropoda > Malacostraca > Decapoda > Coenobitidae > Birgus > Birgus latro. The sequence goes on along the minus strand of JAGKTI010022311.1, from coordinate 14,492 downwards.
TGCGATAGTTTTCAAACCAGCCTAAAAAAAACGCATCCAACAACTGATAAAATTTGCCTGCAGAAGAGCTTCAAAACCACCCCAATTTGATGGGAAAACTGCGACCTTGGCAACCCTGCACGTCACAGTTGCTCATATGTGAAAATGATGATGATCATCATCCTTGATTGGAAGGGTCATTTATCATGAGTTTATTCCACATGGTCAGACAGTCAATAAAAAGTCTTAGTTAGATATCCCAAAACATCTGAGGGAGGCAGTGTGAAGGAAGAGGCATGAGGTGTGGACAAAGAAAACCTGGATGGACAATGCACCTGCTCATATGTCACTCCTTACCCATGACTTTTTGGTGAAGCACAAGATGATTATAATCCCCTTACTTTCCAGATTTGGCCTCGGTGACCTTTTCTTTTTGTTCCCAAAGTTGAAATCCACTCTGAAAGGATGCCAACTTCAGATGACAGAAGAGGCAGAAGTTAATTCACTACAAAACCTATGCACCATCCCTTAAGAGGTATTCCCCAATGCATTTCAGAAATGGGAAAAAAATGTTGGGAACACTGTATGAACAGTGGAGGGGAGTATTTTGAAGGAGACAAATGTGACTAAGTTGTAAGTAAAGGAATATATTTGTTCATTTAAAAGTTCATTTTCTTTTTGGACAGACCTCATACTGCATGTACAGTACAGTAATACTGTATAATATTCAGGAAAACTCTTTTTTTTTTTTTAAATAATTCGATAGTTATACAGTACAACACTGTAGAGTATAGGGTTTCTGTAGGGCCTATGCCCCCATACAAAGGTTGCGGGGTAGTATGGCATTACCAAGTATCATATTATCTGACATGGCTTTGGGTGAATAATGACAGAAAATTTGAGGATTACTTTATGTTAAGACAGCCCAAAAGAAAAGTAAATCATCACATTAATGGACTCTGTTCTAACAGGTTTCAGATTCAATGGATACATTAGTGGATCCTGTCTTCCATCAAGACAATGGACTTACCCAGCTATCTGAAAAATGAAAGTTAAATGTTTTTATATTTTTCATTTGCACTGGTCCCCTACAGGATCCCCTACAGTTTCTGAGAGCAGGTGAGAGACAGACAGACAGACAGACAGACAGACAGAGAGAGAGAGAGAGAGAGAGAGAATTATTCCTTACATAAAGTTAGCTGGAGAGAGAGAGAGAGAGGAAGGGTTAGTATCTCAAAGACCTTGCGGTCCAAACCAAGGAGATACTTCGTATTGTTTGAGAATGCATACCTACCACACACTCACTCTGGTTTGAGCAAGATCCTACATAGGCTTAAATTAAACATCCATGGGGATTCATCCAGCTGAAGATTTTGTTCAGGAAAAAGTTTTTACATATGCTGGTATTAAATCTTTTTAATTCCATCTTCCAACCATGTTTGCGTGTTGAGTTCATTTTGAGACGACAACATTCTATGGTCAAGGCTGTCAGAACTATTCAGTATTTTAAACACTTCAGTGAGCTGACCTTGCAGTCTGCAAGCATCTAACGAACATAGTCTCAAAACCCTCCAGCGATCCTGATCACTGTCTCCTGGTGGATGGAATAAATTTGTAACAATAGACTTCAAGTTGATACATGTCTTTCCTAAGTGCAGGTGACCAGAATTTTATGGCGTATTTCAGAAGCAGCTGTATTAACCCTTTGAGATTCCGATGACACGATTTCGAGTCATCATAAATCCAACCACTGAGATTCTGATGACTCGAATTCCGAGTCATAAGAAACAATATGTATTTTTTGCATGTTTTTCATCACATATCTGGCCTTGTTCCATATACACTAATACTGTTTATCCTTTTCCAAGTTTTTCTTTTTACAGTAATGAGTACATCAGACAGATACGCATAATAAATAGATTTTTATCATGAATAATATCGGTAATACCAGCTTTTATATCTGCCTGCATGAAAGCGAGAGTGTTCACTTTTCTCTGTGAAAACTAACATAAACTGTCATAACCTATATATCAATAGAAAGGGCATTTACTGTAGATTTACTTGGTAGTATCAAATTTTACATAACTCCAATACTTTTTTTTTCACAAATATTTTTCTACGGAATGGTGTGCAATTTTTCCTTTTCGGCTTTCTTCTCATCTTATTGGCCTTTTAGCTATCGTATTTACCTTTATCAACCATACTACAATAAAGAGCAACTATACAGCTTTAAAACAGTACCATGTTCATCAGTCTACTATAAAAAGTTAGTGTACATTGGCTGATTAAGTACAAATATCGCTGCACGATGGAGAGCTCTATGTGAGCTTGGCTGAATCTGGCACGGATACAATCGGTGGAGGGCCGAAAATCTTCAAGGGTTAAGTTGTTACATAACGTAAGAACAATCTCTTTATTCCTAGAACAAAACCGCCCCCAGAGATAGCCTGCCAATTTCTGGGCCCTTATCTCTACTTCAATGCACTGTTTGGTAAAATTTGGGTCATTACTAATCAGTACATCTAAGTTCTTTTCCAAGTCACTCATCCTCACAATTCTCCCCAAAAGTGAATACAATAGTCTGATCCCAAGATCTGCATGGTCAATATGTATCACCTTGTATTTCTCCAAAATAAGTGGTATTGCCATATCTCAGACCATTTCCTTTAAACTACACAAGTCTCCTAGGAGTTTTCCAATCCCATCAAGACTGCTCACATTTGCTTCAGGTTTAATGTTATCTACAAACCCTGAGATAACAGTTAGCAGACAAACAGATAAGCCATCAATATAGATGATGAACAGGAGTGGACCAAGGACTGACACTTGTGGAACTCCAGTAGTGGCTGACCCCCAATCCGAGGAAATTCCAGTGATCACTACTCATTTCCTAGCTGCTAGCCAGTTTTCTATCCAGAGTGGAATCTATCAATATTGAGTTTTTATCGTATCGTTTAGTACGGTTCCAACATGCATCCAAGCAACAGCAGTGTTCACCTAATGGCGGCTCTCCACACTGCTGAATCTCTGGCAGCCTCCTTATTCAGTCCCTTAACTCTGAGGCCACACTCCGTGACCTTCTACCAGGTCTTTTTGGTCTGCCCTTCGCAACCCTATCCCCGACGTTCACACTTCTCACCTTCTGAACCCAACTGTCATCTTCCATTCCCTCCACATGCCCAAACTATCTCAATCTACCTCTCTTCATCACAACACCAATACACCCCAGTCCCATCATTCCTTTCAACTCTTTAGTCATAAACCTAGCCTGCCCAGGCCTGGCATTCAAGACACTACAAATCCAGCTAATCATTATCATTTCTTTACATCTAAGCCTACAAATAACCTCTTATTTTCCTGCCAAGCTCTCACTACCATACAGCATCACATTCCCAACACATGCCGCATACAATGATCCCTTGTCATGGAGGAAGGGCCCTCTCAGTGTTCAGGAGAGGCTACAACTCCCTGAACTGCCTCCAACCAGTCATTACCTTAGCCCCACCTCCAGCACATACATGTCCCCACAAATAACAAAACTCTTCCACACACTCAACAGACTCACAGCCAGTTCAATCCTTTCACGTCTGACAATCTCTACATGCTCTGCCCGAGACACCGCACATAGGAAATCACCATCATCTCACAGTCAACCTCTATATACCACTACTACTCCTATGTACCCACTAATCACATGACCTGAACAAGACAGAGTTCCTTCCCATACCCTAGTGGCAACATGCACATGGCCACTCTTCCTCTTTTTTGCCAGCACCGCCACAAGCCCTAGATACAGTCTACCTATCTACCTATTGCCAGACGCCTCAATCCCGTAAGGGGTGGCCACAAACAAATCGCCTCCATGTCACCCTGTTCCCCACCATTTCACTGCCCTGTTCCCAGCTCACAACCCGTCACTCATATACCTCTCCACTCCATCCCTCCACCTCATCCTTGGCCTCTCCCTCCCTCTCCCCCCTCCACCTCACTCACATACACTCTTCTCGTCACTCGTCAGTCTCTCGCTCTCCATCCTCTCCGCGTGGCCAAACCAACTCAGAGTGTTTTCCTAACGCTTTCTATCACATCCACATCCACACCACAGCCCTCCTTCACTTCTTAATTTGTCAGTCTGTCTCTCCATGTGACTCCACAGGCTCCTCTCAAATAACTCACTTCCACTGCTCTCACTCTTGACTTGTGTCCCTCCAACAAGATCCAGGCTTCACCTCCATACGTTAGAGTGGTATCACAATACAGTCATGTAGTAACTTTTTCACTTCCATGCTCACTTCTCGGTATCTTATCAATGCTCTCAAAGAACCAGAAACCTTTCTTCCTTGTTGTACCCTTTCAAGTGCTTCACCCTCTAAACTTCAATCTTTACTCATCACCATACCCAAGTACTTAACCCTTAAACCGTGCGGTTGTTGGAGGCGCGCCGGGCCCATCCCGCGGGGATATTCGTGCTCCGACTGACTTTCTTTAAATATTTGCCAAAAATCAGTTATTAGTCCTAGAATATTATAATTACATATACATATGGCACATACCTTCAGCTTTCTCCTGGGATGTTTTTTTTCGCACTCATCGACTGTTGTAGGACTTGTGAAGACTTCTGAAGTTGGGTAACTAAGTCTCCACTTTACACTTCCCGACATCCCGTAATATGAATACAACTGCCAGATATTAGCACTAGAAACACTATTCAATGATTTCCAAGTAGTCTGGAATCCATACTAAAAAAAAAAGACACTGTGATAGCAATATAAAATACGAGCGTATACGAGCCTCCCACTTGCCCTAACTCGCCAACTCGCCGCTGGTATTCTGTCATTTATTACTCATATACACACTCACACTTTATTATTTCTAGTACTTTATTACACTTATATATATCTACAGTCCTTTATGGCTTCCCACACGATGTTTAGTAGGGGCAGAGGTCACAGGGCCTTTTATAATGCGCGCAAAAGCGGCAGAAATGGAGGGGCATGATTTCACCGTGAAGGACAAGAGCGAACTGACTGTACAATATGTATCTCAGTAGCCAAGAGTTGAAAATGTCAGCTGCTAATGTATATGCTAAGAAATAAGTCGTAGGAAATCTAGACAATACATAATAAATTAGGTAGTTCCAGGTGAATATAAATATCACTCAGGCTTCTCCTTTCCTTTCTTATATACATTTAAATTATAAGAATAGCTCATACGGCATATTTAATGGGGAAAAAAAAGCAGGGAAAATTAGCGAACGAGTGCAGGTTGGTTGTTGCCAAGTGATAATTAGCAAATTCCAGGTGTATGGCACTATCAATTACCTTATTTGTTTATATATATATTATTTTGTATAAGAATAGGGCATAGGGCTCATTTCAATGGATGAAAACAGTGGAAAAATCAGGGGAAGATTTACTTAGCGCAGAGTGGCTGAGCAGACGACATGAGAGGGTAACGGAGGGGAGGTGGGGAGGGGAGTCTAGAATGGGAGAAAATGGCTAAACTGTCAACAATGGATGGGAGTACTGATGACATTAGCAGCTCTGACTATTGTTGGACATTGGCAGCGCTGATAGATGATACAAATCACCACCTGAAAGCCCGGGCAAATTAAAAAAAAACACAGAGTCACTCAAGTGACGCCCCGCAGTATGATCCATTGCACCTGATCGTCACGAAAGTGACGACCCGCGGTTAAGGGGTTAAATTCACTCACATTTCTCATTTCCTCCTCATTCCACCTAACGGAACATTCAGTGACTTCATTTCTCTTGAAGACCATAACTTTACTCTTCCCTACAGTCACCTTCAGATTCTGTTTCTTACACACTCTCCCAAACTCATCCACCAAACCTTGCAGCTCCCTTTCAACTTCACTTGAAAACACAGTCTCATCTGCAAACAACAGTACAGTAAAACCTCGATATAACGGACTTCAATAGACCGGAATTCGCTTTTATCGGACTCGAGGACCTACCGGACTAAACTCCCATATATCGGAAAAAGTCCGATAAAGCCAGAAAGCAGTCTGGACTGCCTGATCACTTCAGCTATGTTCACCACAATAAGACAAGTAAAAGACATGTTTTTCAGTGCACAGTACAGTATTATTATACCATTTGATTAATGTAGTGAAGGTATAACACAGTACAATACTGCAATGGTGGTGAAAACCACTGATGCAATCCGGACTAATGTCTGATATATCGGAAAAAGTCCGGATTAGCGGGGGTAAGTCCGGATGTCGCTTTTATCGGAATTTCGCATTTTTCGGACTGGCTTGGGCCCCAATTAGTCCGTTATAGTGAGGTCTTACTGTACTGGGAGTTTCCACACACTGGCCTCTCTCATTAGGACCACTCCAACATCCACTGCCTTACCTTGTATCTCTTTTATAACCCCATCCATATACAGACTGAACAACCATGGAGACATGACACATTCCTGTTTCAATCCAAATTTCAAACAGAAAAAATTCACTCAGTTCACTATCCTCACTCACTGCAGCCTTAGGACCCTCATACATACTCTTCACAGCATTCATTAACTTTCCATTTACATCATACATTCTTAATACTTTCCACAATCCTTGTCTATCCACCTTGTCATATCTATCTATCGCCACAAACAAATCGCCTCCATGTCGCTCTGTCCCCCGCCATTTCACTGTCCTGCTCCCAGCTCACACCCCCCTCTCTCATATACCTCTCCACTGTATCCCTTCATCTCATCCTCGGCCTCCCCCTCCCTCTCTCCCCCTCCACCTCACTCACATACACTCTTTTCGTCACTCTCTCACTCTCCATCTTCTCCACATGCCCAAATCACCTAAATAAGTTTCTCCTAATGCTTCCTATCACATTCACATCCACACCACAATGATCTTTCACTTCTTCTTTTGTCAGTCTGTCTCTCCAAGTGACCTTGTCATATGCTTTCTCCAAATCCATGATACAACTTCTTTCCATTCTCTAGAAACTCTTGACCTAAAGACCTAAGAATGAATACCTGATCTACACAACCTCTTCCCTTCTAAAACCTCCCTCTCCTTCTCCAACTAATTCCTCTATTCCCTAACTCTGTCAATAAGTATCCTACCATACAGTTTTCCTGTTACACTAAGAAGACAAATGCCCCTAAGATTACCACACACTTCTTTTCCCCTTTTTCTTTGTACAGGGGAATAATCATACCTGACTTCCAATCCTCTGGGACTTTACCTTCCTCCCGGGCCAATCTGCATATCTTCCACATCCATTCTACTACTATCTCTCCCCCATGCTTCAGCATTTCACCACACACTCCATCAATTCCTGGGGCTTTCCCCATTTTGACAATTTTCATTGCTTCCACAACTTCCATCCTACTGATTTCTTCCTCTCTTCTCACATCCCTCCTTCTCCCAGCCATTCCCCAGCCACTTATGTTCGCATTACTTTCATTCTCTTTGTTCAACAATTCCTTAAAGCGTTCTCTCCATCTGCTCACTTTTCTCCCTTCTCCATTAGTAACCTACCATTTTTACCTTTCACTCCCCAACTAACTTCTTTAACACCCTGTCTAACTCTCTTTACCTCTTACATTCTCTCCACTTTACACTCAAATTCCTTCCAAATTCCTCATCCACTCTCTTCTTACTCTCTCTTACTAATTTTTTCGCCTCTCTCTTCCTCTCTACATATGACTCTCGCTCACTCTTGTTTTATTCACATTTACTCTAAAACTCTTGTTCCCCATTCCATGTCTCCATTTCCTAAATCTTTCCTTTGCCACCCTTAAATTCTCTGCAATCAACACCAAGACATCAGCATGCAACATCTCCCAGAGGAGTCCATTTCTAAAGTTACAAGAGAGAGCTTCAAGCACCATGACAAACAAGTAAAGGCTCAAGACAGACCCCTGATAAATGTCAACATTCACTGAAAACTCATCATGTAAACCTTCATTCACTCTCAACTGCATGCGGGCACCCACACACATAGCCATAACCACTCTAACCAGCCACTCCTTGATCCCAAACCATCTCACTGCCTAGTTCACCACCTCCCCACAGACAGTGTCAAAGGCCTTCTCCAGACCAACAAAAACAAAGTACAACTCCCTTTTCTTTCCTATATATTTTTCCTGGCATGAACCCAAATTGCATCTCATCAAAATTCACTCTTTCCCTAAATACATTTTCTAGAACTCTCCTCATAACCTTCATCATCTGGTCCAAAAGTTTTATGCCTCTTCAGTTTCTTCTTTCCAGGACATCACCCTTGTCCTTGCACACATTTACAATCACACTCTTCAGCCAGCCATCTGGGAAAACACACTTATATGTAATCATATTTTTACAGTCAGTAACGAAACCCACTCCTCTATCTCCTATGACCTTCAGCGTTTTAACAGTCAACTCAAATGCACCTGCTGCTGTCCCTAAGTGCATCCTGTCTATTGCCTTGCTCACAGTAACATTATCAATCATAGGCCAAGGGTAAAACACTGGATCCGCTGACTACAAACCTACCTTCCCTGTTCCAGTCGAACTCCTCATTAGGCAATGAGCATATTTAATATCCTCACTGTCAACCACTACATTTCCTTTATTATTCTTCACACACTGCACACCTAAGATAACCCTGTTCTCCCTCTTCATCTGATTTGCCAACTTAAATACCACATTTTTCCTTTCTGTGAAATTTAGGTTATCCGATAAAAGTCTCTGAGACTCAGATTTTGCCCTATATGCTTCTGTTCTACCCCTTACGCTTGGCAGCCATGTATTCCACTCTGTTACCACCCTTTTCCCAATCCCAGAAAGGTTTCTTTTCTCCTTAACTGCAGCTTCTAAACCCTCATCCCACCACCATGTTATTTTATGTCTTGGTAGGCTCCTTGTCCACCCATACACTGAATCAGTAACTCTCAGGAGATTGTTCTTGACAGCTCTGTACTGTCTGTCAACACTTCTGTCAACACCTTCCTGTTCAGTCACAACTCTACTCAGCTCAATATAGACGGCATCCTTCAGTGCTTGGTTTTTCAGCTTCCACATTTTCCTCCTATTTGCATAGGTCCTCTTCTTTATCATTCACCCCTTCAACACCATGTCACATGTCAGTAATTTGTGTTCCTGCACACACTCTTCTCTCCTAATTACTTTAACATCCCTCACCAACCTCCTCAGCCCACCTGGCCAGGAAATAGTTAATCTGGCTACTATTTCCCCCAGACTCATATGTAAATGCATACACATCATATTCATTACCTCCCAAAATTCTAGTATCTTTCCTCTACCACGTTCTATCTATCTATCTATTGCCAGACGCCATAATCCCATAAGGGGTGGCCATTTGACTTTGAGTTATTTGTTTTACAGGGAGGGACACTAACCCACCACCAACCCACTTGTTGACACGTAGGGAGCACGTATAGTTTGGTTATATGGTTACTACCCAGCGATGTAAATGGTTTCTTGGCTTGCAGGAAACCATTTGGCTTGTCACTCAACATAAAGCCACCTGTAAAGGAAAGAAAAGCAATAAGAAGTGACAGGAAAGATGGGAGAAATAGGAAGAGAGGAGGGCAGGCACAGAAAAAGAATGATAAAGGCTAAGGAAGAAGTAGGCAGCACTACATCAAGTGAGTGGATGATGGTCGCCACCACCTACCACATTCCTCATACCATATGCACATTCTCCATGTACCCCTCATATCCTTGACCTGCTTCACCCACATTTTTTTTTTTTTAATATAAGGTAGAAAGAACCAAAGACCAGAAGCCCACAAGATTCTTCCCTCCAAGAAAAAACAACAAGATAAAAGAGAGCCAAATTCAAAATCTGTTTACTTCAAGATGCCTGGACACGCTGCATGTGAAAGACTGGAGGTCATAGGCAACAGAAAATACAGACAGTGGGAGATAGCTCCAGAATTGTTTTGTTGCATACATGAAGAACTGGGAGCAATGGTTAACTCTTGCATAAGAAAGTTGGACAGAAAATGGATGAGTTTATTGCTAAATGGGTGCTACACGCCCACTGTAATGTGGAGGGATGCAAGCACATAATTTAGAGAATGACCGTTGAAGTAGCAACAGAATAAAGATACAATAGTACTGCAAAGAGACAGAGGGTGAAGAGAGCCAGTAGGAGGAGGAGTGATAAGGAGATGAAAAGCTTTTTGACTCCACCTTGTTGAGAAGAGCTGTGTGTGAGGAGCCTCCCCACACACGAGAATTGTACTCTACAGAGGGGCAAATAAAATCCATGTAAACACCAACTACTAGCCGAGATTCAATTGCAGGCCCCCGTGCTTCATCAGCACACATGTTACCACTGAGCCCGAAAGGATCCCCACTTTGTCTGTAAGCAATGCGTGATTTTATATACCCCATTACATCACTCTTTTCTCCCCTTGGTGATTAATTTGGTCAGTTTCGAACACACGTAGTAGCGTAGCACTGGAGGACACCATCAGGGGAGCTGCGGACCACACTGGACAGCTCACCCCCGGGATGTAAGGCTGTCAACAATATCACTGCCCTCAAGGTCTCGCCCCACAGATGAAGGCACAGACAGAAGGATAGAAACTGTACGAGGGCAGTTTGGAAATTAAAGATTTATGCCAGATTCAACTGAAAGCCTTTGGGGTGTCAAGTACAACTGCAAAGCTTTTGCCAAAAGAGGACGATCAGGAGTCTGGAAGATAGGAGAGAAGATTGCCAGTGGAGCAGTGGAGCATTCTTGGTGGAATCCATAGTGACGACTGGAAATGTCGTGATAGGAAAGGTGTTTTAAAATTTTTTTGTTAAATTTTTTTGTTAAGAGATTCAAGAACTTTTGAAATACATGTTAAAGCAATTGGGAAATACTGTAGTTAGGACGAAAATGGTCACCCTTCTTTGGGACAGGCTAAATGAGAGCAAATTTCCAGCAAGAAGGAAAGCTACAAGTTGGCCAAGATGAAATAATTTACCTAGACAGGGTGTAAGCCCAGTTCTTCAGGACAACAAGAGGGACCTCATCAAGCCCATATGCCTTGAAGCACTGAGGACAGTGATGGCAGAAAATACATCAACTGAAGAAATTTTAATGTCAGCCATGAGGAAGTCAGATGAGGGTAGTAATGGAGGAAAAGCACCAGAATCATCTAAGGTGGAACTGAAGGAGAAAGTCTGAGAAAAGAGTTCTGCTCTGTCAGTAGAAGAAATAGCTACAGAGTCATCACAGTGCAAAAGAGAAAGAAAGGACGATGAGGTAAAGTTGTTAGATAGGTTTTTGGCATAGTGCCAGAAGGAGTGGGTAGAATTTGAATTGGTGAGTTAGATCATTTAGTATGACTGAACTGACTTACCACAATCCTGGGCAGAAACATGAAAGAGATGAGATTTGGTTTTTTTTTTCCATTGGTCACAAGAGAAAAAAATATATGCATCTAGGCCTGAGAGAATAACCTTCACAATGTGCAAGGCACACTCAGATGGCTCTTGGTCTTGGAAGCAATATTCTATCACTCTATCTATTGCCAGACGCCTTAATCCCGTAAGGGGTGGCCACAAACAAGATGCCTCCATGTCGCCCTGTCCCCTGCCATTTCACTGCCCTGCTCCCAGCTCACACTCCCTCTCTCATATACCTCTCCACTCCATCCCTCCATCTCATCCTTGGCCTCCCCCTCCCTCTCCCCATCTCCACCTCACTCATGTACACTCTCCTCATCAGTCTCTCACTCTCCATCCTCTCCACATGGCCAAACCACCTCATTGTGTTTCTCCTAATGCTTCCCATCACGTCCACATCCACACCACAATGCTCCTTCACATCCTCATTTGTCAGTCTGTCTCTCCATGTGACTCCACATGCTCCTCTCAAATAACTCATTTCCACTGCTCTCACTCTTGACTTCTGTCCCTTCAACAACTTGGGATCCACAGCCCAACAGCCATGGCCACTGGCTGTGGCAATGGCCCCAGGGCATCCTGCCAGGACAGCTACAAAGACATTGTGACTGCCCCGCCATTATACACCCACTGATAGGGCAGCCTCCTAGGGCGCTACACCCAGCTTCGGGCCCCTGTCTTTTGGATGGAAGCAGCAGCCTGGGAAACACAATGCCTTGTACGCTCTGGCACAGATCCAAACTCCATCCCAACCCGTTCCAAAAACTACGCAGGTGGAGACTGTACCACGCCTCCCCTCCCCTCAGGCCTGCCATTAGGTAGTGGGGCAAAGTTTTCTGGCCACAAGCCCTTGTTGGCGTCAACCCATGATGTTGTGGGGTACGCTGTATGGTAAGTAAATCACATGTAGAGTAGTGCATGAGATAACCAGAGAAAAGTGTTTGGGAATGTAAGCTGCTCTACTCTCCATGTTAATGTCACACTGAAAGGCCAGCAAATGGGGGGTATGGTCAGGATATCCCAGTGACTAGTGAAATAAGAGCTCCAGCTCTCCCTATCACCACGATTCCCATCTTCCTAGGGAGTACTGCCATGATCAGATGGTTCAACAGCCTGCATGAGGGAGTTGTTTGTTCATTTTTTAAGGCTTCAACATGCTTGCATGCATTGGCCTAGGTCACCTAATGGCAGCCATCCATGCTGCTCGATCTCTGGCATCTTCCCCATTCACTCCCTTATCCCTCATGTCGCATTCAATGAACTCGTCCCAGGTCTTTTTCAGTCTACCTCTCGCAACCCTACCCCTAACATTAACACTTCTTACTTTCTGCACCCAATTATCATCCCTCATCCTCTCCACATGCCTAAACCATCACAATTCACATCTCCCCATTTCAACACCAATACACTCCAGTCACATCCTACCCCTCAACTCTTTCATCGTAAACCTAGCCCCCCCAAGCCTTGCACTAGGGGACGCACTGCACATCCACCTAATCACTGTCATTTCTGTACATTTGATCCTGTGAATATCCTCTTCCTTTACTGTCCAGGTCTCACTACCATACAGCATTACACTCCTAATACATGCTGCATACAAAGATCCCTTAGCATGGAGGGAGAGCCCTCTCAGTGTCAGGAGAGGCAACAGCTCCCTAAACTTCTTCCAACCACTCCTCATTCTAGCCACAGACCCAGCTCCAGCCACACCCCCAGCACATAACACGTCTCCCAAATGACAAAACTCTTCCACACACTCAAGAGACTCACCAACAAGTTCAATCCTTTCAGGCCTGACAATCTCCACCTGCTCTCCCTGACACACCATACACATGAAATCAGCATTATCTCGCAGTCTACCTCTGATACCATGACATCTCTTATACACCCACTCATCACAGACACTGCATAAGATGGAATTACTTCCTACGTCTTTGTGGTAAATCTAACATGGCCACTCTCCCTCTTCTTTGACAGTACTGTCACAAGTACTGTCTATCTATCTATCTATTGCCAGACACCCTAATCCCGTAAGGGGTGACCACAAACAAATCGCCTCCATGTCGCCCTGTCCCCCGACATTTCACTGCCCTGCTCCCAGCTCACACCCTTCTCTCTCATATACCTCCCCACTCCATCCTTCCATCTCATCCTTGGCCTCCCCCTCCTCCTCACTCACATACACTCTCCTCGTCAGTCTCTCGCTCTCCATCCTCTCCACAGGGCCAAACCACCTCATTGTGTTTCTCCTAACACTTCCTATCACATCCACATCCACACCACAACACTCCTTCACTTCCTCATTTGTCAGTCTGTCTCTCCATATGACTCCACGTGCTCCTGTTATCGTTTCATTTCGTTTCGTTTTTGAAGGCTCCAACATGCTTGCATGCGTTGGCTTTGGTCACCTAATGGCGGCTCTCCACGCTGCTCGATCCCTGGCAGCCTCATGTGCTCCAATATTTTTTTAGCAAAACTATAAAAAATGGATGGGTTCTTGATTCACAGCATATGAAAATAGGCAGCACTAGCTGTACCCACCTACCTATTTAACTCACAGCAAAAAATAGTTTACAAATACAGTACACCCCCGTTGTACATGCCTATATGGGCAGCACAGGTGCTCGCGTACTAGGAATACATAAACTAATGGGAAAATTAACACATGGGCAGCTCTATCAGTGACCTTTTTGACCCGTTTGATGGAAAATATCTAAGGCATATACAGTACGGTACAGCAGGATCTCGCCAATAACGTTTAATTGGTGCTAGAAAATGGCACCAATTAGACGTGAAGGTGGAGGGTGAGGCGGCTGGTGAGTCAGGTGGGGCAGGGGAGGTGGGGGGGACACCGGTGGGTGAGTCAGGGGAGGTGGTGAGGGGAGGATCCTCCATCTCCTCCTCACTACTGCTCACATTTTCAGCAATTTCCTTCACATCTTCTTGTTTGTCTGTTTCATTCCTCATCTTGTTACGGACATACAGTAAAACCTCGATATAACGGACTTCAGTAGACTGGAATTCGCTTTTATCGGACTCAAGGAGCTACCGGACTAAACTCCCATATATCGGAAAAAGTCCGATATAGCCAGAAAGCAGTCCGGACTGCCTGACCACTTCAGCTATG
>JAGKTI010022310.1:0-15316 GCA_018397915.1 Birgus latro | reverse complement strand
CCGTTATTCTCACATTGTGAAATTCATCGCTCTCAGGACAAAAGTTGTGGAGGAAGTGGCAGAGAAGTTTCACCAGTTCATCATCGACTTTGGGGTCCCCAAGGCCCTGCTCATGGACAACGGGGCTGAGTTCCGCTCACAAGTTTTCCAGAATCTTTGTCGGAAATACCATATCACTGCCGCCTATACTACCACTGATCATCCGCAAGGCAACAGTGTCATGGAGAGGATGCATCATACACTGAAGTCCATATCCCTGTGCCAAGGCTATCCACTCCGCTGGCCCCAATTTCTGGGTCAGTGTCAACAGATCATGAATACTGCAGTTCACACCACTACAGGTCAGCAACTTATTTTGCTTTCTACAATCGCCATGCTTCTTCTCGTCACGTGGGTGCCCAGCTTACTGAGGTTGCCAGTGATCCCGAAGGAATAGTAGCAGTCCACGAAGTGCTCCTGTCGACACATCGCCGTATGGCCCGGAAGTATAGGGAAGTGGCTAATCAGTGGCAATGTAACCAAGCGTTGAAGGTGGACAATTTGGCCTGGGTCAAATGTGAAACTGTTGTGCCTGGAAACAGCCGTAAACTCAATGTACTGTGGAAGGGTCCTTACGATGTGCGAGAAGTGATTAGAGGAGGTAGTGCCTATGTTCTGGTAGAACTACTTTCTGACATAGTCATCCAAAGAGCGGCACAAAATGTTATGCCCTATTTTGGTGTTGAGCAATGGATTACCAAGCCCGAGGAGTTGGTAGTAGTGGAACCGTAGGAAGAGGAAATGTTACCACCAAGAGACCGCAGACCTCCACGCCGGTATATTGAGGAGTGTGTGTGACAGGCGAGTCATGAGTAAAACCAGTCAAGAGATGAGAAATAGAGAATATTAGAGTTTATCACAGCAGAAGAAGGTAAAGCAGTGCTAAAAAGGAAAAGAAATCGGAGAAATGATCTAAACTATTTAGCCCAGTCAGGCGAGCAGAAAATTTGTGTTACTAAAGGCAGGAAAGCAGTTCAATGAGGAAATAGAAGCAAGTAAAGTTGGAAAATCCTATAATTGACGGCCTGATGAGGATATGGTGTGAAACTAATGTCCTAAAGACAGGATGTGTCTCCCATGATTCTGCAGGAGACTAATTGGGGATTAATAGAGGTTAATGGTAATTAATGGGTACTCACTTTTTTTCCCCCCGCAAGATCAGTTCAAGGGTTCATATAGATACAGTGTAAGTAGAGCTTCCCCGTATTGATAATCGTTGACAATGAGCAGAGTCATGTTGTGTTTTGGGGCGCAGCCACAACCGGAAACTACAAGGGTGAGAAGTGTCAATTCTAGGACGTGTAGTCGGGCCCTGGTGTGAGTTGCTGTATCCCTGTAGGGGGTATGAAAGAGATTAATGTAATATTCTTCATTTTCTATTGCTTTTGTTTAAATGGATGGAGTGGTGTGTACAGGTAAGGCAATCACCATTCCCGCCGCCAAGAATTGGGGGAGTGACTAACTTCTGGCCATGGGGCATCCTGACTCACACTGTGGGAAGAAGGTTGGAACCTCATGAGTCTGCTGGGAGAAGTGCGTCTATGTGAGAACGCTCATGAAGTCAGTGTGTGACGTCCGCCATGTTCCGTTTCAAGTGTTGCGACTCATGCATACCAAGTAAATGGAGAAAAGGTAAAGAAAGAAAAGATCGCCAAGTGGGTGGATGAAGTTCTTGTAGGCATGAAACACACATTCTGGCTGGACATGCGGTCATTTGGCACTGACTTGAGATGTTTCACGGGAAGGGACATATGCTTAGAATGTAATTTAGGTAGGATGAAAGATTATTTAGATTTAAGTTCAATTAATATTAAGATAGAATAAGTATTACTCCTTTATAATTAAGGTGGCATATGTATTACTATTCAATTTAGAATTGAGTGGAGTTTAAGCATCACAGCTGAGTACATATCTAAAACCCCGAGGGGAAAGTAATGTAACGAAGTAAAGTTATTGTAGTGTCCCCTTATTCAAATAATCGTTTTTATTGAAAGTAACCGCTTTCTAGTTAGAGACGAAGTGGCCACGTTACGCAGTGTTCAACCGTGTTAAGTGGTCACCTGTGCATATAGTATACTTCATTTAAATAGTGTAACATAGATTTTTATGTCAGCTGTGATACTAGTGAGTGGTAGTATAGGCGGCAGTGATATGGTATTTCCGACAAAGATTCTGGAAAACTTGTGAGCGGAACTCAGCCCCGTTGTCCATGAGCAGGGCCTTGGGGACCCCAAAGTCGATGATAAACTGGTGAAATTTCTCTGCCACTTCCTCCGCAACTTTTGTCCTGAGAGCGATGAATTTCACAATGTGAGAATAACGGTTTATAACAGTCAACACATAACAGTACCTGTGAGATCCAGCAAGCATGTCAGTTAAATCAATACTTACCCTCTCCACGGGCTTATCACCTGTTGGTAACTCCTGCCACTCCTGCTGGAGGCCACGTGTTCCTTTAGTTTGCTGACAGACTATTCATTTCCTAACACACTGAACTACCTCGGAATAGGAGTTAGGTATATAGAAATATTCCTCTACTTTCATCATAGTTTTAAATTGACCCAAGTGGCCTGAAAGCGTTACATGAGCATACTGCAAGGCTTCCTTCTTAAGCGAAGAGGGTACTACTAACAGGTAATGGATGCTTCTGTCGGTTACAGTCCTGATATAATACTGTTACGAAAGGGGATTTGCCAGTTAGGAAGTCGAGAAGCATCTCACTGATTCTAGACGTTTACCATTGGCTGGTATTGGTACGAGTCAGGGTTGCCAGTTTGCCTGCTGTTAGTGAGCATAGTTATTTCGTAAGTTATGCATTAATTTTTTTGCACTTTTTCTCCATAATGTTTTATTTACGTGATTGGTCGTTAAACTATGTAATTTAATTTATGTTAGGTAATTGATTTGGAGTGTTAAGTAATGTAAGAAGACTGGCATATTTTGGTTGTCTCTTAGTTGGCAACTGTTAACCGTCGCACCGTCGAGTTCGTTCTAGAAGTTTCCTGAATAATGCAAGGTTATATAAGGATGAGGGATGATACTGTAGGAAAGTTTAGTTGGGCCTGAATCAGTTTGAGTGAAGTTTAGTTGGGTGTAGCGCAGTGTCAGTGAAGTGTATATATTTTCGGTACTTGTGAAGTTATTGAAGTGTTATTGTGAAAATAGTGTTGTCAAGCAGTAAGTGTAACTGCAGTTCGTAAAGTTCATATAGCTCCAGTGCTTGTGTGAATAGCGAAGTGAAGTTGGAAAGCATTAAGTGGAATTATTTGGCTAATAAAGACAGTGAACTTTAAGAAGTCAGTGCTTATCTTCGCTGATCTTGTGAGCTATACACCTAAAGGCTGACTATAGGAAGAATGACTCACTGGGCAACGTCCTTTCTATACTGAACTACTGCTGTTGGAGCCTGTGGCAGTGTGGGGACTGGGACGTAACACTTGTGTCAGGAGTGGGATAATTTCAGGGCTGCAGTGAGTCTAATCCTCGACATGGAGCAAGGTGGTGTGCAGACAAGATCCTGAGCTGGGCAGGAGGAGGTGACCCTGGCTGCAATGATGAAGTTATTACAAGCTTCACAGAAAGACCTCAAAGAGCAATTACAGGCACAATGTGAAGAACAGAACGAAGAACAGAAAGAGCTCTTGAACGAAATCAAGGCACAGAGTGAACAACTAGAGGCACAACGTGAAGAACAGATAGAGCTCAGGAGGGAAATGAAAGAACAATTACAGGAACAGAATGAAGAACAGAAACGACGACATGAACAGTTTCTGGAGACATTGCAGGGGCAGCAGAGGGAAGTGCAACCGAGGATGCAAGGACAGCTAGATGCTCCCATGGGGGAAATGAAGGACGAACAGCAACAGCTTATGGAGGAACTAGATGCCAAGCTAGAGCAGCAGAAGTATGAGGTGAGCAATGGTGTGACTGAGTGCAAGCAGCATGTGGACGACCATTGGAAATCAATTGGTGAGGAAATGGTGACGGAGTGCAGCCAGCGTGTGGACGGCCAGCCGCAGATTGGTGAGGGAATGGTGATGGAGTGTGAACAGCAAGTGGATGGCCAGTCGAAGCATGTGAATGACGATGTGAAGATGACTGGTGAGAGGATTATGGCTGTAGAGAAATATTGCACTGCTGAGCCTCAGGTTAGTGTACAGGAAGCATGCGAGGGGAGTGGACAGTGTATAGTGAGTTTTGATGGATCACAGGCATCTGGAGGTGGCATTGCAGGGTTGAGCAATTGGAGTGCAGAGGTTTTGAGTCCTGGCTATATTTGTTATGCTCCAGTTTCTGGGCCCCAAACTAGTGAGGTGCGTGGCTGTAATGGGGGTCCAGTGGAAAAGAAGCCTCAGGAATTTGATGGTGGAGTGTCTTGGGAAGCTTGCAGTGTACAGCCTGAGTTACTTGTGGATTGGAGTGGTTGGGATGATGGGCAGAGGGCAGCGCAGCTTGCTGCTGACCTTGGGGGTGCCGCAATGGAAATTTTGGGCCAGATATCAGTGATGGAGGGGGGCAGTTGTCAGTCCCTGGTGGAAGTGTTGGAATGCAGGAACCATGTGCCAGACTGAGGTTTACAGAGCAAGATTCCGGAGCCGTGAGCGGGCTCGAGGAGAATCCCTACAGCAGCTTGCTCAAGGCCTGGAGAGTATGGCATATAAGGCATACCCTGGAGCTGCATCTAACCTGTTGGCTGTTCTTCTGAGGGACCAGTTCATCGATGCTCGTGGTGGCGAAGAGCTGAAAGTGCAAGTGGAGCAGGCATAACCCAGAAGCATGCAAGAAGCACCTGCCAGGGCTCTGGAATTTGAGGCCTACGTCGGGTCCAGTACATCCACATTTCAGGCAAGTCGTAGTGCAGGATTCGGGGCACGAAGCAGGCAGGCTCGGAAAGAGGAAACAGAAGATCAGAGGAAGTTGCTGGTATTGTGACGAGCCGAGACATTGGAAGGTGGATTGCAACAAGTGGAAGAGAGAACAGGAGGACCAAGCAATGGAAGTGCAAGAGGATGGTGACAGTTTTCCGAGGGAGGAAGTGAATCAGGAAGAGGATCAAGACCTTCCAGGAGGAATTGACTGCGTGGAGGAGCAAGGGCGTCGTCAGAAGCGGATCAAGACCTCCTCGGAGAAGTGGACTGTGTGGAGGAGCAAGGACGTCGTCAGAAGCGGCACAAAAGAAGGGCTTATAAGTTGAAGGGATTATTTTGTGTATAGTAAGATGTTTCATTAGAATTAATGTTTATGTTTGTATATACTGTGCAGTTTTGTCGGGAAGACAAAGATCTAGGGAGGGGGTAGTGTTATGAAGGGGGATTTGCTAGTTAGGAAGTCGAGAAGCATCTCACTGATTCCAGACGTTTACCGTGGGCTGGTATCGGAACGAGACAGGGTTGCCAGTTTGCCTTCTGTTAGTGAGCATAGTTATTTCGTAAGTTATGCATTAATTTTTTTTGCTCTTTTTCTCCATAACGTTTTGTTTACGTGATTGTTCGTTAAACTATGTAATTTAATTTATGTTAGGTAACTGATTTAGAGTGTTATGTAATGTAAGAAGACTGGCATATTTTGGTTATCTCTTAGTTGGCAACTGTTAACTGTCGCAACGTCGAGTTCGTGCTAGAAGTTTCCTGAATAATGGAAGGTTATATAAGGATGAGGGATGAGATACTAGCAGTTTTATGTTTAAGTTTAATTGGGCCTCAATCAGTTTGAGTGAAGTTTAGTTGGGTGTAGTGCAGTGTCAGTGAAGTGTGTATATATTCGGTACTTGTGAAGTTATTGAAGTGTTATTGTGATAATAGTGAAATGTTGTCAGGCAGTAAGTGTAACTGCAGTTCTTAAAGTTCGTATAGCTCCAGTGCTTGTGTGAATAGCAAAGTGAAGTTGGAAAACATTAAGAGGAATTATTTGGATAATAAAGACAGTGAACTTTAAAAAGCCAGTGTTTATCTTCGCCTCAGCTGATCTTGTGAGCTATACACCTAAAGGCTGACCATAAGAAGAACGACTCACTCACCGGGCAACGTCCTTCCTATACTGAACTACTGCTGCTGGAGCCTGTGACAGTGTAAGGACTGGGACGTAGCAATACAATACTCCCTCCTCCATAGCAAATTCAACAGTACACTTAGGGAGGCAATTTCTCGGGATGTCTCCTGCTTCTAGATAATTAATCATTTCCCTCCACAGGGTCTCTTGACACTGTAATTCGCGCACTTCCTTTTCCATTTTAACAAGGATAGTAGACTCTCCTGCATAATGATAGTACGTACTGGCCGCGACAATAAATTGTCAACTACATTGTGCTTGCCATGGGATTTCTCAACCTCGTAGCGGTACTCTCGCATTTCTAAGATCCACCGGTTGAGCCGCAGAGACTTGGTTTTCCCTTTGAAGATGCTAGTTAACGGTTGGTGGTCTCTTCGAATTAAAAACTGGCTAGAGTTTTTTGGAAAAGTATCTCATCACTCGATACTTGTCGTTAGGTTGCATTTGGGTTAATACGGCACCTACATGGTACTTACTAGTGTCTGTGGTAGGGATATACAACTGGTCCCTTTGCACTTACCAGGATGGGAGCTTCCACTAATTTGGCCTTCAGCTTTTCGAACCAGTTTTGGCATTCGTCCTTCCACACGAAAGGATGGTTATTCTTGGTCAAATCTTTGATAGATTTGGCCATTTTTGTGAAACTAGAAATGTGTTTGCAGTAGAAACCGACCATACCCGCTGGAATCTTCTAACTTCTTTAACCCGCCGAGTCCCGACCGGTTTTTTACCCAGCCTACACCCAGATCCCAACCAATTTTCGACTTTTTGTTTTTTGGCTGAAACCTTCGCTTTTGGTGAAAATCATCGAAAATTCATAGTGACATCTCGATCCTGTGGTTAAAAAATGTTGATACAGGTGTCACTCAACCTTACATTTTCCTTCTTTTTTAGAGTACCTGGCTAAGAAAATGAGCTACGGAAGGATTGACTAATTCAAGCCACTTTAAATTACATATTTATTTCACTTATTTGGTACGAATTTATGTGTAGTAAAAGTCTATAATGGTTTTCACACAATAATATAGGCATTTATAAGCATTGTTCACTTACCCAAAACCCCAGTATATGGCACCTTCCTTTATGACATTACCACCTCATCACTTCTGTTTGTTTCTACATCTAGCTTCTTTGTTTCTTTGTTCACCTCAGGAATGACTTTCACCGTGAATTTCGTCATTAGAGAGACCGTGGGGCAACATACCTTTCCTGGCTGCTAACATGCGAATTGCCCTGTGTGGGGGGAGGGGGGTGAAGGGGGGGATAGGAGGGGCCAGGCACTATCCCCGCTTGGCAGCAGGTAGAGGAAGGTCTCCCACATATGCCTACCAAAAATCGCCCGCGAATGTTGAAAAATGTGCACACAATGGGCCTTGCAATTGCGTGATATACGATGTACGTCGTTGGGTCTGTCCGCGGGAAAAAGTAGCGACGTACACCGTACGTCGATGGGACTCGGTGGGTTAAGTCTTCGGCGGTTTCATCTTCAGCACAGCTTCTACGTTTGCGGGATCAGGCTGACATCTGTCTTCAGAAATGATATGGCCCAAGAACTTCACATGTTGCTGGCCAAATGAGCACTTGGTGAGGTTGAGTTTAACACTAGATTGTGTAACTCACGTGAAGAGCCTGTGTAGGTGTTCAATCAGTGTATCATAGTCAGGAGCCCACAGGATGATGTCTTCCAAATAGTTCTTCATCCAGCCTTCCTTGGTTAACACAGTGGACATTTGCCAAGAAAAGATAGCGGTGCTTGTGCTTAGTCCAAATGGCAACCTTCTACAGTGGTAAAAGGCTACTCCTCCACTGATTGTAGTAATGTCTCGACTTACCTCATCCAACATAACTTGATGGTAAGCGTCCCTCATATCTATTGTCGCATAGTATCGGTGACCAGCAGTGTTCTCCACTAATTCCTCTAGTCTCGGCAGTGGGTATATATCTGTGGCTACGTGGGTGTTGACTCCTCGTTAATCTAGACACATTTTCTTATTACAGTCAGGTTTAGAAACTAATACAATAGGACTCAACCATGCTGCTGATGACGGTTCAATAATGCCATTGGCCTGAATACCGTCAGGCATCTTGGCAATCACTCCTTTGGCCAATGCGGGATATCTATGCGTTGGACCTCACACTGGGGTTGGATCTTCAGTCAAAATTTGTGTGGGCAGTGCCTTTACTGGACCCAATTTATTCTTGTCAAGGATAAAGGCTTCATGATGGTGTATCAAAACTTCAAACAACCGGTCCCTTTGTTCTGAGGTCAGGTGTGTCCAATTCCCTTGTTCAAGCAGCTTCTCCAGGTTCGCACATCGATCTGTATCCTCCGGTAGAAATTCATTTGATGGAACTAGGTCATTCACCAGAGTTGTTTGTACTTGACGGACAGCCAGATCAGGTTCAACTTCGAGTTTCTCATATGTGCCCAAGTAGGTACCTGGTTTCATAACCTGGTGTACTCTTTGCTGGTTTCTTACGGGCCACGGAATTATCATATCAGCAACCATTCGACTGCTTGGGTGTGATTATTAGGATGTCTTCTTTGTTGGCAGTAACCGGGAGACGGATCATTTCTCCCATGGTGGTATGGTCACTAGTGTCTAACCTCACATACTTGACTGGAGCTCCTGGTGCGTGTTCATTTTTCACTTCTTCGGGAGCAACCTTTTTTACCTTTACCCTCCTGGTTTCCACATGCCATACGGGATAACTCATATTTCCCCACTCTACTATTTGTTTGGCATGATTCTACTTTAATGGCGCTTGGCAAAGGATGTCCACTCCAAGCAACATATCCACGTCCAAGTAGGAATTTGGCATTACACGAATCCATCTCTCGATGTCTTTATTACACCCAATGGAGATAATGGGTTTGGCACTACCCAAAACTCTTTGTGAAGTGCCCGTAACTCCAGCGAGGTTCGGTACCGGCCTCCTCTGGTTGCATTCGACCTTCAGTTTCCTGATAGTAGCGGCCCTAACGAAGGTAATCTGACTTCCGTTATCGATGAGAGTTTGGATCACTTTGCCACTCACTGATACGGAAATCGTTGGTGAACCCTGGTTGACTAGTCAGATGGAAGCTGACTCATTCGGTTTTCCGGGGCAGCTGGGTCTTCCTCTCCGACAACCTGGTTGCAGGCAGTCAAAACATTTTCCAAAGGGAGGTTTTTTGAAGCAATTGCGGAGCATATGCTTGTTCTTTTGACAGAACGGACATGGCGTATTTACTGTTTTTGAGGACATTCCACATATTAACTGTTTTTGAGGACATTCGGTTTAATCTGCCAGTTTCCCAATTTCTTCTTGGACGTCATTCCAGTCACAGTGGGTAGGTTCCTTCGAAGAGGCTGGCTTCGCTGTGGCTGACTCAGCCATGGTGGAAATCTGTTCACTGACGGGACGAACATATTGCGCAGTTATTGCCATCCATGTAGAGGTGTATGGTATGTAGGAGGACTGCTGGGCCTTGATGGTAGGCTGTAAAAGCCTATGCCCAGAGTCGGACACATAAATAAAATAAATAAATAAAAAAATCCAAGATTGATGTTCCCTCTCTACCCGGTCCATAAATTTCTATAAGTGGATTTCATCTTCCACAAAACTACTCACCTTTCTGCGTGCCTCCTTCAGCATGCCGTCCATGGTCTACCTTTCCGGAAATCAGTCTCTGTTTTGGAGCTTCTCTTGTGGGAACTTCATGGCTATGGATGCATATTGGCAGATTACTTGGTGACTGAAGATCTGAGGCGGGTCCTCCCAGTCATAATTCCTTGCTTCCAGTTCTTGCCACGCTCTATCAAAGTTTAAACTGCCTACCAGTTCACTATGGAGGAAATTCTTCAAATCAGTCCATCGCCTAACCTTTGCCTGGCTAATGGCGTACTGTATGAGACTGGCAATCTGATTACTCACCCGAGCCTTAGCTACACTCAGTCAGTCCTCATCCTCGACACAAGTGGTATAATCTTGTTCAAGGAAAAGGCTTAGCAGGCTTTCGACTTCAACTCCCTGCAAGTGGCTCAACTCCAGTTTTTCTATATCCATCACCTTAATGCAGAATCGCGGAGGTGAAAACGCAACTGTCCTTCCACAACGGAATGGATTATTAGGTGACACGCCTTGCAGTACTGGCTGTTCGGGAATGTCCGGTGTCCGCGCATCCGCTTGGAAACTCCTCGGGGGAGATACTAATGTTCTTTCGGAACCAAATGAATTTAAGGGTTGTTGCCTGCAAGTCATCGCCTGCTCAAATGCGTCCGCGTACTGTGCACAAAGCCGCTGATATTCATCAGTAATATCTTCCTGTTTAATTTCCATGTAATGCGCCATGATGAAAGCTTACAAGAAATATTTCTGGTTTCTCTCGATCATTTACAATAGGTGCCCACCACTAAGGAGTCTTAACCCGCCGAGTCCCATCGACATACGGTGTACGTAGCTACTTTTCTCCGCGGACAGGCACAATGACGTACATCGTACATCACGCAATTGCAAGGCCCATTGTGTGCACATTTTTCAACATTCGTGGGTGATTTTTGGTAAGCATATGTGGGAGACCTTCCTCTACCTGCTGCCAAGCGGGGATACTGCCTGGCCCCTCCTAACCTCCCTTTCCCCCCCCTCCCCCCACACTGGGCAATTTACCTGTTAGCAGCAACCTAGCCAGTAAAGGTATGTTGCCCCACGGTCTCTCTAATGACGAAATTCATGGTGAAAGTGGTTCCTGAGGTGGAGGACAAAGAAACAAAGAAGCTAGAGGTAGAAACAAACAGAAGTGATGAGGTGGTAATGTCATAAAGGAAGGTGCCATATACTGGGGTTTTGGGTAAGTGAACAATGCTTATAAACGCCTATATTATTGTGTGAAAACCATTATAGACTTTTACTAGACATAAATTCGCACCAAATAAATGAAATAAGTACATAACTTAAAGTGGCTTGAATTAGTCAACCCTCCCATAGTTCGTTTTCTTAGCCAGGTACCCTGAAAAAGAAGGAAAACGTAAGGTTGAGTGACACCTGTATCAACATTTTTTTACCTCAGGATCACGATATCACTATGAATTTTCGATGTTTCTCACCAGAAGCGAAGGTTGCAGCCAAAAAACAAAAAGTCGAAAATCGGTCGGGATCTGGGTGTAGGCTGGGTAAAAAACCGGTCGGGACTTGGCGGGTTAATGAACTACAGAATCTTCAGAGTACCCAGTTGCCTTCATCGGACCAGCACTTTCAAACCTCAGTCCGTGACTTACCATTAGTTACTCTGAATATTTCTACTAACAGGAGAGGTCTAGGGAGACGAGAATACTTTAAATTTTCTGCACACTGGATTCAAAAGGGTCCGCGGGATACCCACTTTCACAACATAGAAAGATTTAAGTAGGAATTTTAATTAAGTCAGCAATTATTCCACTATAGCTGCCACCAGAATGTAATAGAGGAAATTTAAACTGATTTTAATTTTTAATAATTGCCAACAGTATGTGATGAGAAATAACTTGAAATACTAAATTGCCACCAGTTTATAATAGGAAATAACTTGAGAAAGGAGAAGCCAAGAGCTTTGTGATGGATAAATTGGACTGTCTAAGAAGATTTAGGATTAGTATTACATTTTCTTTGGATCCGCCTACGGGTTAAGCTCGTGACAATAAGGGTAGAAGAAGGGTAGCAATTAGCTTGAGCAGCCGTAGACCTGTAACAGGATAGGGGCAAGCGATGACATTGATACTTACTGCATAAATCAGGAGAAACCCAGTCCGCTGGATTTCGGCAGGGCTTGAGCAATCTCCTCTCCACTAGTTCTCTCCTCTGTGTGAATTACCTCCGTACACAGTCAGCAAAAACATTATACCCTTACTACGAACAACCCATGTGCAGTCTTCATGAGCAGGGGAAGGAAGAAGACCGGTATGAATGCGGGATCACACGGATTTTTGTAACACACTCCAAAACTCAAATAAAATGCAAGAATGGAAAAGAATTTCGATAGTGACTGGTTCACAAATGGTTGGACAGATAGTGTTTTTTTTTTTTTTATGTGTCCGACTCTGGGCATAGGCTTCACAGCCTGCTATCAAGGCCCAGTCGTCCTCCTACAATCTACATGTCACCACTTATAACACAACTTTGTTAGAGTTGAGTCTGTTCAAGTATTAACATTCCAAATATACCAGAAAAATCAAGTCATTTACACTCAACACACCATCCTCTGGGTGTACTCTTGATAAACCATGTTATAAACCTCTAATAGCATCCTTCACTGACTAGTTGCCTCCCAAGATATAAAGGGGCATTGGCATGACCACGGGGAAACAACAAACAAAAACTATTTTCGATTTTGGCCCCTACTCTCCATATCAAAAACAGTCAGTCTGTTGAAAGATTCTGATATGCAAGTTGACTCTAGCTTGGTGCCAGTGGATAGGTTACTCGGATTCACAATTAATACTCTAAAATAGGGAACATTTACCTCACAGTCCTCAAAATAGTAAAACATACTTCCAGTAACCTATTATTCACTTTACAGATTTACGTTAAATATGACTGAGAGAGATACACCACCCCTTTTCCCTTCAATTCTCAAGATGGTAACGACGAAGCCGAAAGAAGAATACTGTGCCACAATTTTTCCCAGAACATTCTCTAAATTCGAAAGTTTCTCACTCAGCGGTCCAAACGGCTGGTTAACACCCGTGTATATTCTTCCTTACTTAACTATTTGCGCTTCGTGTAGGTTTGGACCCAAAACAATTCACAAAGTTGATTAAAAATCAAAGATCACTTAAATTCTCATACCTTTGAGTGTCAGTGGGCGTCTGAGAGTCATAATGGAGCACGTGGTACCCACAATCGATGGTGCAAGGCCGGAACTCTACCACAGCTAACCTCCAGCACAGATATCCTGCTGTCCTCCGGCCCAGCGTCAATTGGCGACACCGCTAAATTCCCAGGACACTCCACATCTCCAAACTTTTCAGCACGGAGGGAAGAAGTATAGACATCTCTTGAACGCAGGTCCGCCTGGCACCGCTGCTCAGCTCAGAGGCCCCCCCCCCCCCCGATGCCTGCCTCAACCCTCTCACACATTCAGCAGTGCATGGCGTGGTTTTTTCTTAGCGGGGCATACAAAATAATTTTCCTAACCTCCTTAACAATACATTACTTTCGAACTAAATACTTTGTTTCTAAATTAACCCTATTCACTAGCACCGCAGTTGACGTTAAAATCTGTGTTATACTATTTTAAATGAACTATACTATATGCACAGGTGACTACTTAACGCGGATGAACACTGAGTAACATGGCCACTTCATCTCTAACTAGAAAGCGGTTACTTTCAATAAATACGATTATATGAATATGGGGACACCACAATAATTTTCCTTCGTTACACTAAGGTGAAATTAGGATGATAGATGTATGTACAAACGCTTGCTTGCTCATCATCCGCTCACAAAGGGCACTTTCCTGGTAAATAAAAATACACATTAAGAAGAATAACATTTAAAGTATATTTCCCAAAAATATACTGAATATAATTTTGAGAAAATTAATGCATTAGAAATGCTTTCACCATATTTGACTAAAAGAAGCGGACAGCTGTCCAACCAAGTTGACCAAGTTTGAAGACTAGGCGATATAGCCTTCGATATATCGTAATTTTAAAATAACTGATAATAATAATAATAATAGTAATAATAACAATAAGAAGAAGAAGAAGAAGAAGAGTAAAGAGATGTACTGTACAAGGTTGGTAGATAGTAGGATGATGAATATAGTTTTGAATGGTGAGTTGCTTGAGGAGGTTGTTTTAAGTATTTAGGGTCACATGTTGCTGTGGATGGAAGAATAGTTGCAGATGTGAAGTTTAGAATGAATGATGTTGGAAAGGTGCTGGGAGGAATAAAAAAGTGTTTAGATGTTGTTCACTCAGAATGGATGTAAAGAGAAGGCTGTATGAGGGTACTGTGGTACAGACTGCATTATATGGGGCTGAAACATGGAATATGGGTGTAGCAGAGAGGAAAAGTTTGAATGTAATGGAGATGAGGTGCAGGAGGAGTATGTGTGGAGTGACGCGTATGGATCAAGTGAGAAATGATGAAGTGCGAAGGAGAAATGGAATTGTTCGGGAGATGGCTGATCGAGTTGAGCAGAGGGTGTTGCGATAGTTCGGGCATATGGAGGGAATGGAAAATGAACGATTGGTGAAAAAGATAACTAGATCTGATGTGAGAGGTGTAAGGCTGAGAGGAAGACCACGAATAGGATGGATGGACAGTGTGAAGAGAGAGTTGGATGCGAGAGGGTTGCCTGTTGAGCAGAGTGGCTGTGCGTGATAGAAATGAATGGAGGGAAATTGTGAATGAATAAATGATGACGCAGCCCTGAGGGGATATTCTCCCGCATTTTGTCTGACCAGCTGATCAGGTCAGGTGCGGGTAAGGGGATGGGTCCATTATGATGTGGCAGGGGTAAACCAGCCTTGCTGTCGGGCCCTGCTGCGGATGTCACTGACTGCACTGTGTGGTTGACCCTCGTGCGGTGTGGTGCGGTGAGGATCTATCCCTTCTCCCCTTTGGGGCTAAGATGCGAATGAATGTGTATGAGTGGATGAGTAAATTGGTAGTGTGTTGACCTGTCTCGGCTACCTCCCTTTTCTTGGGGGAAGCAGCGTAGGTATATAGATAAATAGATAACACCAAAACCTCTCCAAGGAAAATTTTGGTAAAAAAAAAAACTTCCTACATCCATTGGCTACTAGAAGTGAGCTACGAAGGGAACTTGAGATCATGGTCACCGATCTTGTGCCTGTCACCATTAGTCATCACAGTCTGTAAGAACACCAAGTTTGGTGGTTCTAGTATCAATCTTTCATGGAAAATTAAGTTATGTCTGGAATATCCAGACCACTCCCAATTATGTACCCGAATCGATCTCAGAAAATAATCAGCGCATTGGAACCACATTCCTTTCCGCATTCCCTCCACGTTTAGGCTATATTGTAGTAGAATTTCAGCTTTCTAGCTTAGGCTGTTCTTGAGTTAGCCTGGCTGACTCACTTGTTTGTGTTCTGGATAATATCTGGAGATCCAGCTGACGGACTGCCACTATGTTTGGCCAAAAGAAGCACACAGCTGTCGAACAGACCTGACAAATTTTGAAGGCTCTAGGCCAAATAGCCTTTGAAGTATCGCAGTTTTAAAATAAGTTGAAGTA
>JAGKTI010022307.1:0-15317 GCA_018397915.1 Birgus latro | reverse complement strand
TGTTTTTGCTTTTTCTTGGAAGGAACAGTATGCAGGCCTGTGGCCTTTGGTTTCTTCTTCCTTGCAAAAAAAAAAAAAAATGTAGCAACTTTTTCACTTCCATGCTCACTTCCCTGTTTCTTATCACTGCTTTCAAGGAACCAGCAACCTTTCTTCCCTGCTGCACCCTTTCAAGCACTTATCCCTCTAAACTTCCATGCTTACTCATCACACTACTCGAGTACTTAAACGCACTCACATTCCCCATATCTTCCCCACCCATTCTCACTGTGCATTCACTGACTTCACTCCTCTCGAAGACCATCACTTTACTCTTCCCTACATTCACCTTTAGACTTTGTTTCTTACACACATTCCCAAACTTATCTACTGAGCCTTGCAGCTCCCCTTCGTCTTCACTTAACAACACAGTATCATTTGCTGCAAACAACAACAGGAGTTTCCAAACACTGCCCTCTCTCACTAGGGCCGCTTCAACATCCACTGCCCTACCTGGTATCTCTTTTATAACCCCATCCATATACAGATTGAACAGCCATGGAGACATGACACATCCTTGTTTCAGTCCAACCTTCAAGTGGAAAAATTCACTCAGTTCACCATCCACACGTACTGCAGCCTTAGCATCCTCATACATACTCTTCACGGCCTTCAACAACTTCCCATCTACTCCATATTTTCTTGATATTTTCCACAATCCTAGTCTATCCACCCTGCCATATGCATTCTCGAAATCCATGAAGGCTGCATACAAATTCTTTCCCTTCTCTAGAAACTTTTCCACTAAAGATCTAAGAATGAATATCTGATCTGCACAACCTCTTCCCTTACTAAAACCTCCCTGTTCTTCTCCAACTAATTCCTCTGTTATTTCCCTAACTCTGTCAATAATTATCCTACCATATACTTTTCCTATTACACTAAGAAGGCAAATGCCCCTATGATTACCACACACTTCTTTTTCCCCTTTCCCTTTGTACAGGGGAATAATTATACCTGACATCCAATCCTCCAGGACTCTTCCTTCCTCGCAGGCCAATCTGCACACATTCCACATCCATTCTATTACTATCTCTCCCCCATATTTCAGCATTTCACCACACACTCCATCAATTCAAGGGGCTTCCCCCATTTTAACTTTCTTCAATGCTTCCACATAGATAGTAGATGTATTATATAATGATGTAAGGATATACTGTATATTGTCTATCACTGTGTATATACGTAAGGTTGTACATAAATGAAGTTGTATTTTTGAACTAAGACAGTCTTGGGTACAGTAAACGTTCAACTCACTGATATTAACTGTGGTGGGAATGGTGTATATGGTAGAGGTAGTTGTGTCTGGCATGGGTTGATTGACGTGTTATGCCGCTCTTGGCAAATGATGACACTGCTGTCAGTCTCTGCTTCCTCCTGGTAGTTGAGTAATGCAGGTTTGGAGTGCAGGTGTGGAGTGCAGGTGTGGAGTGCAGGTGTGGAGTGCAGGTTTGGAGTGCAGGTGTGGAGTGCAGGTTTGGAGTGCAGGTGTGGAGTGGTGTTGTTGTCCCCACTCAGCTAATGATGACACTGCAATCTTGCTGCTCCTTCATCACCACTGAAGGCTCAACACTGCTTCTCTTTGTGGTGGTGAAGATGTTGGTGAAGGTTGGAGGATGAGTGGTGGAGAGAGGGAGACTGGTGGGGGGGGGTTATTGGTGTTGGTGGGGTTAGGTCTTGCAGGTCAGTTAAATGGACTGTAATGATTTCAATACAAACAGGTTTAGCGGACATGGGGTTATCACCAAATCCGCATTCTCCCGTAAGATGAATAAGCAAGATTAAGGTCTTGGAACCTGTTTCATATTTCTTCCTCGGTCGTCGCACTGTTCCAAAGTGGTATAAAAATACTCACTTATTTCAGTGTCCCTCTGCCACACTGACCTGAGCTAGTAATTAGATTGAGAGTACCAATTTTTCTCATTTGAATCAATAGGATATCCACACATTTTTATTATCGTCATTCCATCAGTTTTTCCGTGATCTGGTGGATCAGGGGAGTGAGAGAGAGAGAGAGAGAGAGAGAGAGAGAGAGAGAGAGGCCAGATCCCAATCCGCAGCTCCAAACTGCCACAACCGTCGCTTCTTTGGAGGGTCCACAGGCCTTACTGGAGCGATAGGACAGGTTAAGGCGATAAGGTCGTGATCGGAGGAGCCCAAAGGAGAGGAAATGTTAGCAGCATAAGCAGAACCATTGGTTGTAAGGAAGAGGTCATGTACAGTCGCCAAACTTTCCACCTGGGCCACCTAGCCGCGAGAGGTGGGTAACGGGTGCTGGGAACAGTGTATGTCCACCTGGGCCACCTAGCCGCGAGAGGTGGGTAACGGGTGCTGGGAACAGTGTATGTGTTTTTTTTTTTATGTGTCCGACTCTTCACAGCCTGCTATCAAGGCCCAGCAGTCCTCCTACACCAACACCTCTACATGTCACCACTTCGGCGCTAACACCCACCGTCCATACAGGACTGGTGTGTTGGTATTAGCGGGGGTATTTTTACGAAATGTCGGCGCGGGTTCTGGTAGATCAGTAAAGCCTGATTTAATGAGATTCGAATCCTTAAACTGTTCCCTGTCCCAGTGAGGATTCGAACCTGGGTCCGTCGGGACTGCAAGCCACCTCTCTACCGATCGAGCCACGACAGTTCGGATCATCAACTCTCTTCGTCCATGGTGAACCTCCGTTAGAGTTCATCCCATAGATGGATGGGTACCGAGCTGGGTTAGGGGGAAAATATCGCAGGAGTTGGAAGGCTATCCCATCGGCACAGCCAGTTGCATGAAACTGGTCGCACGTAAAACTGTTGTGTGCCACAGGTCGCGCTGACCAAGGCCAAATGAATATGACTATATTAATTTTATAATAAGGTAATATATGTAATATTGTGTTATAAACATATACTGTTATGTATAATACAATAATACATTACACTGTACTTAATTGGCCTTGATCCGTTCAACCTGTGGCACGCAACAATTCCATGCAACCGGTTTCCTGCACATGGTCGAGCCGGTGGGAAAGCTGCTTAAGGGGGAGCTTGGCATAATGAAGGCCAGGGCAGGCACCGGAAGAGGGGGGGGGGAAGGTTACGTTATTCATATCGCCAGTGATAATAATTGCCGAACTAGTTTATGAGATCCATCAGCAATCTACTAAATATCTGCAATCTTAACAATACTAAACATTTTATTTTCTATGTTGGTTTTACATTGTTGCCATAACATGCTAAAGCACTATATACTGGAATCGCTCCAAGCCTTTCTCTCTCACACTGCCTCCTGATATCAGTAATTCCATTTCACAGGGTTATCACTTGATACCATTATCAGTATATGTTGAAGAGGAATACATTTACCTAACATCTACGTCCAGTTACAAGTAAGATTACCTGCCATATTTACATCATGAATGACAGACCAATAAACATTAGGATGATGTTCAGACATTGTTAACGGTTGCTTATTTCCTCGTTGGTAGTACTTCAGGTAGATGTTTTTATGTGTTCTGTGGTGCACCACGATGAGGTAGGAGGTTAAAATACTGTCACCTCAGCAGGCAAAGAGTTTATGCATACTGTTGTCGAATGTGGCTATTATATCAGCTGTGATAATGACTTACCGTATCATATTTCATATGACTATGGTCATTACAGTATACCTTTATATTCCATTCATCTAACTAATGACTGAATTACACATTACAAGGAAAACTGATTGTGAGCGGTGCCGCTTATGTGTGAAGTCACACCGAACAACATTATCTCACATTATAGCAAGATGAAGACACCACCTCTCCATCACAGTATGCAAAAGCTTCGGTCATATTAAGCACAATTGCTGAACTGTTGGGACATTTATGTCACCATTGCCTGTGATATTACTTTGGTGATTGGTAAATGCAACATAACGAACATGAAATTCTCATTACAGGCTGGAACACTTTTTTTTTTTTTTTTTATCCCATGAACTAGGCGCTTTAGCGCCCGTCACCAAGGCCCGGTGTGCGAGGATATGTGATTTTGGTTGTTGTCTGGCCGCTGCTAAGACCAAGGTCTTAAGATAAGGACTTGATGTTTAATAGGAGAAACCCATATCTCCTGACGGGGGTGGAATCACTTCATACGGATGGGCTGACTCGAGGAAGTATTCTGCCTCAACGAATGAGTTTCAACCTCCGACATCTACTTCCTATATCTCCTACTTAGTTTAAATTAATATTCACCCAATGAGTAATCCTGAAACGATTTCGGAAAATAAAACCCACACTTGAAGACAAAGAATATATGTACCAAACAGTTTCGGTGGACACTGCCACCTTCTTCAGTGGTCAAGATAGAGAGAAGGAATGACATTTTGACAATACAAGGGCTCCATTTTATGCGTGTGTGTGTGTGGAAGGGAGGGGTAAAGGTGAGGTGGGATGGGGTGGATTACTGTAAGCGGGGATTTCCCAAGAGTGAAAGGGGGGGGACACCACCAGGCAGGTCAGGTGTAATTCCTGTCAGACCCCACCTGTGTCGGTGCAGGAAGGGACATTTCCACCAGGGACCTCATTATAGGATCTAGCTTGTACATGCCTTCACTAAGGTTGAAATTCTCGTATTTATGGATACACATGACTTCAATAATCTTTCGTTTCCGAAAGTCTTGACTTTTATACAGTAGATGACTACCTTGCCAGTCAGTTCTGTGGTTGGCTTCACAAACATGATTGAATATTGCATTGTTTAAATTACATGTTTTTATGGCGTACTTATGTTCCTTAATCCGTGTTTCCAAACTTCGACCTGTTGCTCCTATGTAAACCTAGTTCGCAGTCTTTGCAAGGAATTTTATATATGCCTGCTTCTGAATATGTTGTACATTTGTTCTTAACTAACATTGATCTGATGGTGGAAGTATACCTAAAGGCAATATTTACATCACTGCTGTAACCTGTTAACTTTAACATATTCAAGTCTGCAACATAAGGCAAGAGTGATTCATCCAGCCTGTAACGATTAATTAGACCTAACTTATCTAATCATGTCTCGGATCAAGAATGTTATTTCACTAGGTTTAATGGAGACCGGCCAGGACTGGCGAAATGCATGACGAACAGTCACACACCGGTGTCTATTTTTCTACCGTAAGGACCTGTCATTCGACGGTTCTTCCCCCCAGTATGCAGTAGGCAATTTTTAACCATGGGTTTATCATGTAATAATGAAAAAGAATACGTTTATAAATATGTAATAAATGTAAAGATGCGGTCTTTTAGATATTTTACTTAATGTTTTCAATACTCGCATTATCCAATACATTCAAGTTCCTTTGAAAGTCTGTCGGCTAAAAATCGTCGACTGAATATTGGGTTGAACTCTGATGAGATTCACGGCGGAAGACGAGAGTTGATGATCCGAACTTTCGTCGAGCATGTACACTTGAACAAACAGATACACTGTTGCCAGCACCTGTTACCCACCTCTCGCGGCTAGGTGGCCCAGGTAGAAAGTTTGGCGACTGTACACCCGGCGGCAAAAGTCCTGTCGCCTCCCCCGCCTCACCGAGACCCTCGATATCCATAGACTCGAGAATGTTAGCTGTAGACAACGTGCATATTTCGGCCAACAGATGGCACACCGTGAGGTGTGTGGTGGTGAGAGTAGAATGGGCTGGGGGAGAGGAGGGGATGGAGCTGTTGGGGGGGATATAGGGGGAGTAAGGAATGAGTGGAATTTTGTGAAGGTTGATCTTTATCAAATATATATATATATGTTTTTTTTGTGAATAGGTGCCCATCATTTAACACAGGTGGAAGCAACCCTGGATGTAATGTCTGCATTCACGTAATTAAATGTCGGTGATGCTAATACGAGTCTGTTGTCAGCTTCATACTAATGTATGGGTTGGTTGCACATTCATATCTATGTGTTTTTAGTAATATTAATTTTAATTACCTTAATAATTATCATATTCGTTAAAGACGATTATGTCATTCATACAAGTAGTAATAATGACCTTGATAAATATTATTATATCTCTGTAGATTTATTTTCATTTATATAAATGTATAGGTAAATCCCAGGACAGGCATAACGTTTGGAGAAGAATACAGTATAACAAATCGAGGCAAAATGTGGTTATATTCCCTACTGATGAGTAAGTAAACCAGTGAAAAGAGAAATTATTGATTCATTATACCAGCGTATAATTTAAATAAACAGTAATGTATAGGGTACTACACACTCGTTGGTACGAGGACCAGCCACCACAGATAATACTGATTTATTATACCAGTATGTAATGTAATATGAGTCATAACACTCCTCAGTAGGATGACCAGCCACCACAGTAAATACTGATGTATTATACCAGCA
Source organism: Birgus latro (assembly GCA_018397915.1). Lineage (NCBI taxonomy): Eukaryota > Metazoa > Arthropoda > Malacostraca > Decapoda > Coenobitidae > Birgus > Birgus latro. The sequence continues at coordinate 8,922 of JAGKTI010022307.1, read as the reverse complement.
TATAATGTAAATAAATCGTCATATACAGGGTATTGCTTACAACTTAGTAGGATGAGCATTGAACACTCATGTAGAAGTTTAGGCATACTCTGAACAAGATTCCTGCATATATTAGGGCGACGCTTTATTGATTCCCACACCTCAAAGGCTTTCGTTTCGATTGTTTGGCTGTTTCGTTGTTCGCCCACATCCCAGTCACGAACCACAATTGGCCATTGGTTCTCAGAGGGATTAAGGTCGCACCCCTTTGCTGGCCAGTTTATTACTTCTATTTCTGGATGCTGTTCCAACCATTCCCTAACCACACTGCTGGTATGGATGAGGCTCTTATCGTGCACTAGAACGATAGGGTGTGGGTGGGGAATAGCCATACGTCTCACTGTAGGCACGAGAACATCCTCCAACACTTTTACATAATCATTGCCTGTGAATCTTCTTGACAATTTTATTAACTCCTCTGGACCCTCAGCCCACATCCATCCCCAGAAATTAACACTCACTCGTCCACTCTTGGCTCTATCCTTAATATTAACTTGATGATGGCTGGTATCCTCCCTCCTCCAGCAGTGCCGTGTTCGTGCTTCCACTGACGTAAAGTACTTTTCATCAGTGAAGATGACATTTTTCCAAAAGGAGTGATCCATGCATAGATTCTCAAGCACAAATCCAAGGCGACATCCCTTTTGTTGTTGTGTTAATAATTCTTTATTGGCGGGGATACGGCAATGAATATTTGCCTCGTGGATCCGCCGCCTTGCTGTGCAAGGATGGCAAGAAAGCTTAATGTTACGGGTGTGGTGAACTGCCGATGTTAATGGTTGGTTTTCCACTGCGGTGAGGAGACGGACATCATCGTCAGGTGTAGAAATCAGTGGCCTTCCGCTCCTTGGTTCAGTTTTCAGTGATCCCTCCTCCCGGAACCGTTTAATCCACCTTTGAACGATCCTTTGTGATACACCAGTACGGTAGTAGCCGCAATATCTAGCGTGGGCATACCACTCTCCCACAGTCCAATGATTCGCCCCCGTTCAGAGATGACCTCCACAGAGTTCGCTCTAACTGTAGCCATGCCTATCACAAATAGGATTAATATTTTTATGGGCATGTGCTCTTCACAGAAAGCAAAAAAAATACCCAGCAAATTATTCTACCTCTTAATTACTCCCTAGATACGTATACTTATAATAAGTGTAAAATAAATATTTCGATATTTTTAGCTGACATGAAAACTAATCCACCGCTGGAGTTTTCAAGAGGCCATATAGAACGGCTAGAGTAAGAGAGGATGAGCACCACCCCACCTGCAAGGTAAAGTGGTATCAGCGGGACGCTAAGGTGTGACGCCCTGATCACCAGACAAACAACCAAACCACCAGGCTACGCTCGACTGCAGCTATTACATGAATAAATCTAAACTACATCAATATAACATGTGACAATACAGTTGTACGGAGTTACATAAAGAATGTAAGAAGTGTAGTTTGCATCTACAGAAGCATTACAGCGTTTATATAACATGTCTTACTTGTTAGGGTGCTGGGATATAACTGTCCGTGTGGAAGAAGTTCACCATGATATCGCTTCTTTCTGGCCGTTGATTAGGCCTATATCCAAAACCCTCAGCAAGCCACTTCACTATGATTGTTTAATCGAACCACTGATTTAATGGTTGTTTCTTGCATCTAAGGCGACCATATCAGCAAATCACTTGTTGATTGATGCACTATCAGAAATTACATGGTAGAGTAAACCAATAGGAGCACTTTATCATCAGTTTATTACGTTAGAGAGAGAGAGAGAGAGAGAGAGAGAGAGAGAGAGAGAGAGAGAGAGAGAGAGAGAGAGAGAGAGAGAGAGAGAGAGAGAATGATATTTTTGGGGTTCATTCGAAAATTGCCATTAAATGTTTTCAAATGTCTGGTGGCTTGATCATGCTGTGTTCCACGTGTTACAGACGTAACAGATTACCACGTAGTTATATTTTCGGTTCATTATAAAATTATGAAACTGATGGTAGTATATGGAAATTACATTTAAATAATTTGTCCCCTCCTTCCTCCACCTTCAGACCCCCAACAGCTCCACCCCCTCCTCTCCCCCATCCCCTTCCACCCTCACCACCACACACCTTGCGGTGAGCCATCTGTTGGCAGATAATATTATATGCACGTTGTCTACAGCTAATATTCTCGAGTCTATGGATATCGCGGGTCTCGGTAAGGCGGGCGAGGCGACAGGACTTTTGCCGCCGGATACATTGGAGCTCTCTCCAAGGCAGTCGGGGATACGAATAGGGTGCTTTACAAGCTGCTTTAGGTCATTGAGGATAGAAAAGATGTAGGCTCCATTCCTTCACTATCGAGCCTCACTGTGCATTCTGCGACTTCATTAGTCTCAAAGACCATAAATTTACTCCTATTTACATTCACGTTTACACTTCCAAACTCATTGACCAGTCCTTGCAGCTCACATTCAGCTTAACTAACAATACAGTATCGTCAGCAAACAACAGAACAGGAAGTTTCAAAACCCTACTCTCTTTCGATTGGGTCACTCCAACGTCCACATCTCATTTATATACACCATTCATATATAAGCTGAGCAAGCACAAAGACATGAAGCATCCTTGTTTAAACCCATCATTCAGATCGAAGGATGTAAATAAACGACCTGAATACACCTAAAAGCGTCGCCAAAGGCTATCCCGAAATGGCCTGTCTATACTAAAATGGAAGTGACATTAATCTGGATGGACCAGATCAGACTTAATTACACATGAATGACCCTCTTGATGATCCTAATGGGGTCTGAAGTGTCTTGTCCTAAATTACACGAAGTGACCTAAATTGACTTGCCCGGACTGGATTAAATGTGAAGGGCCTGGAAGAAACTTAAGTGGTTTGAGTTTACCTGACTACGAGTAAATAGACCTTAATTTACCTGAATGGCCATAGCCTCATATTAACGAACCAAAATTGGCCAGAGTAATTCTCATCTGACAGGAACGAGCCTAAAATGCTCATGATTTGATTGGAAAATTTGTGAAATGACCTAAAACCATGGATGTAACAGTACGTGATTTGATTTTAGTGAACATTATTGATCTGATCGGGATGGACTGGACAAGAATACAATTATTGCTAGGGCAAGGATGGATCCGAATAAGCATGAATTACCCACTGGACTAATTCATTTGCTACCTGGGTCACTCAGGAAAACAATAAACCATTTCCATTGCTGTTCTTGTGATGGCTGTGTTGGCTGAGTAGGCTGATGTCTATATTGGCTAAAGTTTGTGTTGGCGGATGTGGCTGATGTCTGTGTTGGCTGATGTCTGTGTTGGTCGATGACTGAATTGGCTGATGACTGTTTGCTGATGTCTGCTGCCTAATGACTGCGCTGGCTGATGTCTGTGTTGGCTGACATCTGTGTTGGAGGATCTATATGTTGGTTAATGTCTATGTTAGTTGATGTCTATGTTGGTTGACGTCTGTGTTGGCCAAGGTCTGCGTTGGCCGAGGTCTGTGTTGGTTCATGATTATGTTGCCTGATAGTCATTTGCCTGACGAATGCGCCTATTATGAGAGAAATGGGATGGGGGAGATTATAGATAAGAAAACAAAAGAGTGGTAACAAGTAGCCAGAGCCATTTGGGAGCATAAAGAGGGAAAGAAGAGGGAATAAAAACAGACACCGAAAGAGAATTGAGGGATAAAATTGGTAAAGTTGAACAAATAGGATACAAGGATGGGAAGGAGTTGAACTGAGTTAGTGGAAGAGGTGAGTGAAGGAGGGAGGGAGACATGAGGGAGGAAGAGGTTAGGGAGGGAGGGCTTGGAAAAGGTGGGGTGTAAAAATAAGTAAGGGAAAAAGAGGTAAGAGAGTGAGAGGTGAGGGAGTGAGAAGTAAAGGAGTGAGAGGTGAGGGAGTGAGTTTGTGAGGGAGTGAGAGGTAAAGAAGTGAGAGGTTAGGGAGTGAGAGGTGAGAGAAAGAAAGGTGAGGGAGGGAGAGGTGAGGGAGTGAGAAGTAAGGGAGTGAGTAATAAGGGAGTGAGAGGTGAAGGAGTGAGAGGTACGGGAGGGAGAGGTGTAGGAGGGAGGAGTAAGGGTCTTTAAAGTGAAGTGAGGTTGTGGGAGGTAGGACTCATGAAAGGTGAGCAGTGAGATAATCTGAGGGGGGGAGGGGTATATAGGAGACCAACCAGAGTTTACGCTGAGTACAAGAATGTATCTCAGTCGTTGTTGCACAGCTCTGATTTCTCATGCCGCGCAGACCCATCAACCGCGGCCAAACAACCTCCCATCCAGTGAGCCGATGAAAGACTCTTCACAAAAGAGAAAAGCGGGATAGAGTATGAAGTTTTGGTTCCGGGATGGACGCCACATTTGCTTCTCCATCCGGTTAACAGGGTGACCACAGTGGGCTCCAAATCACCTTGTTATTTGGTTTCATGGTTATCATCCAGCACTGTAAATGTTTTCCTGGGTTGAAGAAAAACATTAGTCTTGTCACTCAGTGTACAGCCACCTGGAGTCTAACGATGAGCAATAAAAAGTGACAGGAAGGATGGGAGAAAAAGAAAGAGATTAGTGCAGACAAATAAAAAATGAAAAGCGTGAAGGGAGTAGTAGAGACCACTACTATACTAACTTTTGAGATGTTCAGCCATCCCCTTTTAACCACTCTTGATTTCATCTAATTTAGTATTTTACTAGCCAATAATTATTATAGAAATGACCCAGTTCTACAACAGAGTAGTATACAGTGGTCAGTCTCTAGATGACGATTAATTCCAACTCGTGCGTGCTTGTGGGTGTATGTGATGTTTGGATATCTGCGTCCAAGTGTAGTTCTCCCTTACTCTGTTTCCACGCAGTTAATGTGGACAGTGGAAATGGCGGTAGTTCCGACTCATTCGGAGTTGCCACTTATTATTTCAACCATTTACTGAATTATAGCTGCAGTATATTACTTCACGAAATTAACCACATGAAAATGGCTCCATGAGCTTACTTTATTGTTATGTGAAACTACTACCAATTAAGGGATTAATGTTATTGAACTTTTTCTCATTTTTTTACTGCAATGCCACACGTCCACAGAGGCTAACTCGTAAACTGTAACACGCTGATTATTATCTCCATACATTATAACCATTATTTACCCCGTTTTATTCAAATTATATACTGGTACATTTTATTAATAATACAACTACTCCAGCTATTCTGTTAATAAGAAAAAGACAGACATACAGATAAGCACACACACACACACACACACACAACAATAGACTAGACTAGCTGTCAGTTGAGGTAGTTTCACTGAGAAAGAAGACTAGTGAAATGGCAAGTACAGTTGTCAACCATGAGAGCATATGGAGGAGTTCAGAAATGATACAGAGACCATTAGGCAAGCAAGCAGTCCGATAGACCAAAGCAGTGACACTGAAGAGAAGATAACCCAGGTGAACGAAGTGATGAGAAATAGCAAAGAGGAAGTACAAACTATGTATGCTGAAAAAGTGAAAGTAAGGAAAGACTTAGGAACAAAAGTAGAAGAAGAACTCATTAGAACGGAAGTGAGAGAAACTAAAAACCAAAACTGGTCAAAGATTCAGCAGATATCAACAATTCTTTCTATAGTAATCACTGGTATAGATGTAGAAGAAATAACAGACAGAATTTCGAGGGGCAAAAAGGAAATGGTAAATATAATTAATATATTGAAGAAATATCAGTGGATATACAGTACAGTATGTGATAAAGATATAAACGAACACAAAAGGCTAGGGAAATATGAGAGAAATAAGTCAAGACCCCTGAAAGTAACCTTCCAGAGTGTGAACACTGGACGAAATACTAAAAAATGAACAAACTCATGGAAAGAGGAATTTTTTAAAAAGTATGGATAAAAAGATGCCTGACTCAAGAGGAATTGGGAGTACTGAAGGAGAAGAGGGAAGAAGCTAAAACAAAAAATGAAGGAAGATCAGAGGAGGAAAGGAGTATTTTTTTTTTTTTTACTAAGTAGTAGGATTACAAGTAAGAAAGTGGCACATAAACAAAAGGGACTAAGAAAAAGGAAGGTAGTAGACTCAAACCATGTCAAATATACAAATAACATGATTAAGTTGATGTACTTAAATGAAGATGGAATGGTATCCAAATTATTAGAGATAAAAGACTCTAACAAAGAAATGGAACCACATATTATTTGCCTAACTGAAACAAAATGAAGACCGAAGATATCAAACGACAAATATGAAGAAAGGAGGAGTTTTGGTATTAACAAAGAAAAATCTAAATGCCAAAGAGTCAGAACTAGATATACCCTCAAATGCAGAATTGATTGCATTAGAGACTGACACATCTGAAAGGAAAATAACTGTGGCAAATATATAAATGTCACCCAAAACAAACACTTGGGAAAGGCACGAATATGAGGACCTGGCAGAAAGTTCAGTTTAAAGTTTAAGAGCCATACTAGATAGAATGGAAAGAAAATCTGAAAGAATTTCATTAGCTGGAGATTTCAATACAAATATAAATTGGAATACTCTTGATGTAAGAAGCTATGACAGCTGTTGGGAACAAAAGCTCTTGATCTTGTACAGGAGTTTTTCCTAACACAACATGTAAAGGAAAACACCAGAAAAAAACAACTAGATGATTCATCATTACTAGATCTTATATTTAACAGGCAAGATAACATAATGTATCACCCTCCATTCGGCAAAAGCGACCATGCAGTATTAAACTGCAACTTCAGGATTGCATATGATATAGCTAGTAGTAATGAAAGTTACAAAAAGAGCCTAAACTACAAAAAAGGCAGCTACTATGACTTAAAGAATTGCTTCATAGGAACAGATTGGGAAAAGGAGCTTAGACAACAAGATATGAAGGTTATATAGAGAAAATTCTGTGAATTTTATAAAACAGGATTCCAAAATTATATCCCTCAGCGCAAAGAAACAGAAATTAAGATGAAAAAGTGGTTTAACACAGAATGTAAGAACTCAAAAGAGAAAAGGTACTTGCATTGGAATAGATACACAAAACACAACAGTGAGAGGGCACATAAAAACTATAAACAGGCAAGAAATGATAGTACAAGGATAAGGAAAGAAGCTCACATACAGTTTGAGAAAGATATTATAAATAAAAGTAGTGATCAACCGAAGTTATTTTTACAGCTACATTCGAAGCAAAACGAAAGTTAACGATAAAATGCAGTCCATCATGGATGAGGGGATAACCTACATCCAAGAAAATTATATTGCGAAGTTCTTAAAAAAAATTTGAGAGGGACGATAGGGAAAATGTATGCCCACACATATTACCAGATATACGAATATTGGAACAAGAGGTACAGGATGAGTTGAGTAAATTCTTCATTTCTGCAACATTCGCGGCCTTTCTTCTAACTTCCTTTCTGAGGAACACCACCTCTTCTCCTCCAAACCTCACCTTCTCTTCATAACAGAGACTCAGCTGTCTGAGGCAACTGACAGCAAACCCTTTTCTGTATCCTACTTTCTCTATACTCATTTCAAAGCCAAAGGTGGCTGTTGTGTATATGTATGCAACGGCCTATCTTGTTCTCATGTTCCTGAACTTGATTCTTCTGAATTCTCTACTCTCTGGCTTCGGCTGTCTTGTCATTCTCTGACTAAATATATCTGTGCTGTTTACTTATCGCCTAATTCTACTGACTATCAAAAATTCTTTGACTATCTTACTTCTACGATGGAACACATTCTATCCATTTCTCCTTTCTCTGAAATCTCCATTCTAGGAGATTTCAATGTTCACCACCACCTTTGGCTCTCCTCTTCTTTCACTGATCCACCTGGTGAACAAGCCTACACCTTTTCTATCCTTAATGACCTAGAGCAGCTTGTACAGCACCCTACCCGTATTCCTGACTGCCTTGGAGAGAGCTCCAACATACTTTACCTCTTCCTTACAACTAATCTTTTTGCTTATACTGTTAATCTTTTCTCTCCATTGGGCTCCTCCTATCATAACCTTATTACCTTAACCTGTCCTATTGCTCCGGTGTGGACTGTGGACCCTCCATTGAAACGTCATCTGTGGCACTTTGGAGCTGCGGATTGGGAGGCCCTCAAAGCAGTACTTCTTTGATTTTCCCCGGAATGATTATTGCTTCCATGGCCAGGAGCCATCTGTGTGTGCTTTATGAATTACGGAGGTTATTCTCTCTGGCATGGAAGCATACATTCCTTTCTCATATCCGTTGTCTAATGCAAAAGCGCCTTGGTTTAATCACGCTTGTTCTAATGCTGTCCGCAACAAGGAGAGGGCCTATAAAAGGTACCAGAGCCAACCCACCCCTGAATCACATCTTTCTTATGTTTCTGCCCGGAATCGTGCCAAGTCTGTTCTTCGCTCTGCTAAAAATAATTTCATCCGCACTAAATGTTCTCAACTCTCCAACTCAAATTCTTCCCGCTCCTTCTGGCACCTTGCTAAAAACCTTTCTGACAACTTTACCTCATCACCCTTCGCTCCTCTTTTCTACTCTGATGGCACTGTAGCTATTTCTTCTACTGATAAAGCAAATCTCTTCGCTCAGACTTTCTCCTCCAGTTCCACCTTAGAGAAATCCTGTGCTGTTCCTTCATCACTTCCCCCTCTGACTTCCTCATGACTGACATTAAAATTTCTTCAGCTGATGTATTTTCTGCCATCACTGGCCTCAAAACTAACAAGGCATATGGTCCTGATGGAGTCCCTCCTGTTGTCCTCAAGAACTGTTCTTCTGTGCTTACACCCTGCCTAGGTAAACTCTTTTGCCTTTGTCTCTCAACTTGTACCTTTCCTTCTTGCTGGAAGTTTGCTCTCATTCAGCCAGTCCCAAGGAAGGGTGACCATTTCCAACCCTCCAACTATCGTCCAA
>JAGKTI010022306.1:0-15318 GCA_018397915.1 Birgus latro | reverse complement strand
GAGAGGGAGGGGGAGGCCGAGGATGAGATGGAGGGATGGAGTGGAGAGGTATATGAGAGAGGGGGGTGTGAGTTGGGAGCGTGGTAGTGAAATGGCAGGGGACAGAGTGACATGGAGGCGATTTGTTTGTGGCCACCCCGTTCGGGATTGAGGCGTCTGGCAATAGATAGATAGATATATATATATATATACAGTATACTGTATATAATTTTTGCCGTGATCAATAGGCCAAAAGTCAAGGTCACAGGAAAATGTCAAGTTAAACAGTTTTTATCCGATTTAGACCAAACATTCTGGAGAGATGGAGGATAAAGCAAGAAGAGAAGGGTCCTATTTTGAAAGCAATCAAACGAAGATTATGGTCTTAGGGAAAAGTCAGATACCAAAGTCACAAAGCATGGTCAGACACTTGTGATCTGATGTAATGTGTACCAGACATGATGGAAAAGTTAAGGGTGAGGCAAGAACCAAGATATTTTATTTCGAGAATTGTCAAAGGTTAAGGTCACAGGTAAGATCAAAGTTCTACCCATGTGTCTGCCTTAACATAACTAAATGTTTTGATCTAATTTAGATCAAACTTGATGGATGATCTGATAATCACCCCTGAGGATGATCTATTATTTTGGGAGCAATAGGAGAATCGCCTTAAGCAGTTTTTGTCAGATGTGAATTAAACTAAGTACATGAGTTTAAGTTCAGAAAAGGGTGAAGAGATTCGCTTTTAAGAACAAGTCAAATTCAAGATCACAAAGAATGGTCAAAGTTCAAGGTTACTCGACAAAACGTTCTAAACGGTTTTAATGTGATTTCAGCCAAAAGTGGTGGTGGGTTAAGACTTATGCAAGGAGGATATAATGTGATTATTAGTAACATGCCGAAGATCGAGGTCACTGGGCAAAATAAAATACTCCAACTTTAAGCAGCTGGTGGGATCGGATGTTGCATTCTCTGAATGCTTCTTCTTGTTCGTTTTAATGAGACATGTCTGAATGAAAAGGCAAAATATAATGTATGTTCAGACACTGCTGTAGAATGACGTCTGTTTCATTTTATTTTTTCTTCCGGCAGGTGATGTCAGTTACCTTACGAAAGATCATCAAAGTGATTGGGTTAAAGTACGAATCATTACCTGTCAACATACACAAGCAACCAATTAGTGAAGAGAAACTGAGTCGAGTAAACAGAGAAGCAAACAGAGGAAGCGAGTTTGTAGATGCCACAGCGCTATCCCAAGAGAAGAGTGGCGTGGTTAGTGGGAAGTGAGGCAGCCATTGGTGAGAGAAAGGCTTAGGTACAGCCAGAGAGGTTTGTGGACAGGACAATGACCTACCAAGAGTAGAGTGACGATCTGCACAGAATGGAGCGGGGCACATACAGGTGAAAAAGAGGGGTTGGTACAGCCAGGGAATATGCTACGCTGGACAAAGGGGTACCGTAGGCAGTATACAGAGCTACTATAATTTATCCTTAAAACCAGGTGATGTTCTTAACCACTTATTCGTCCTCTCTACAAACGATAAAACTTATATTGGAATCGGTGGGTATATTTTCATTTACCTATCACCTTGAATATAGTCGGTGTTTATGAGCTGAATGAAATTGTCTAGAGGTAACAGAAAAAAGAATGGGTAGAATTCTGCAACAGGAGGTGACCTTCATGGACTAATTGTAATATCTGTCGAAATCGAAAGAGAAATACATGGTGTTCATAATACGAATCAAGATGCCTTCCGAAATTGGATAATAATCATAACATTCTCACTGGGATGACGCCCTTAATTCTTTATTTTCTCTACCACATGACTGTTTAATTCATCATATAAGAAACGTTTCGAACAGGAGAAGTCAGTTATAGTCTTCATTAACAAATTTAGTAAAACAGGTCTTCCTCACAATGGATTACATTTATACAATTTAATTGACCAGGTAAAAAAAAGGAAAATGCTGTATTACAAAGATTAACACTCTCAGGCTGCTATGCTCTCTGCTGAATAAAATAATCTGGCAGTTGAGTGGAACAGAATGCTAAAGCTGTCCAAACCGTGAGATGGTTGAAGAGAAGGAGTACTTTGTGATCTCTAAACGGTAAATGTCGAAGAGGGAGAGGCGAAGTATGTTGACGGAAGTGAAATTATGCATAGAGATGTGATTTATATCAACCCCTTTCCAAAGAGACCCCTTCTCTTCAGATAAATTATGTTAATCAGCAGGAAATAAGTAGGTAAAACAAAGTTGTCATCTCGCTTAAAGGGTTAAAGGTGAAGTGTCTACCCTCATTTAAAAACAAAAATAACAGAACAGAAAAAGGAAAAACAAATGAGCAAAAAAAAAAAAAATACACCAGGTTACTGGTGTCCTCCATTCATGAAGTATCTGTAAAAGTTGGACTTGAAAAGTTGGACATTACAATGAAAAGCCTCCCAGGAGCTGATCAGACTGATTGCGGAGGACAAAAATAAAATAGAAAACTAAAGGGGCACTCAGTGGAGCGCATCTCTCCGACAAGTGCAACGTAATTTCCAAAGCACTCTTCATCATGGGTTAAGTTTTCTCACCATGGATTAGGGTTTCGCAAAATGTGTTTTCCGGATCCAGAATCTGTATGACGATTCAGATCGGTCCCAAAAGTTAATCGATTGTTCCCTGGGACCTGGGCTATCTACCCACCAAAATTGGTCCAAACCTCTCTTTTAGTTTTGAATAATTCTGCTAACAGATAAAAATACTAACAAACAAACAGAGGGGAGAGGTATGTAATGGACTAAATATGTAAGTTAATGAAGGCTGATATGTTGATCACGCACCCATTGTTAAAGATGAAAACTATTACGTTTCAAAGACCGATGTCCTGCATAAAGAAAGTGGGATCAGGGTATATGAGGATGGATGTTAGATATGCAGATATCAGTACTATAGTTTGATACTGAGGTATTACAGGAAAAGAAGTATGATAGAGAAAAAGAGATGGTTTGAAGATCGTAGTCTTTGCGTTAACCCATTGAGGCAGAGAACGTCATATAAACTTCATTTTTTTTTTTTTTTTGCACTGTAGTGAGGTGGAATCATTAACACTGAATGGATGATCTGTGACTGTACCGTACTTAATTCCTGCAGTGCAAAATATCACTTGTTATGAGAGTGCAGTTTTCTGGAAAAGGCAGGAACAAAAATACAAATCTGACTGCAGCGATTCCTTAATTACTGACATTTTCAGCGTTACGAGTGTACTTCACTCTATACAACTCCCTCCAATACCAGCATTAATAAGTACAACAAATTTAGTGACAGGACTGTCCCTTGCGATGACACATGTTGAAAGAAGGATGATTGCCTATGGTTTCACAGATAAAAGCAATGTAGCACCTATACATGTGATATATTTATGTTCAGTACTAGTCTATAATTCCCATCGAGTGCCCATTATCCTACGTTAAGGAAGTGGTACAACCCAAATGGAGTAAATTCCATCTTATGTGAGAGCCACTACCAAAGAGGCAGGGAAGTAGTTGGGAAGTGTTCAGAACATAAGAGACAGAGAATGGGATAGGTGATAATGTTAAGAAAAAAAAAGTAAGTGGGGAGCGGCATGAAAGTAGAGTGAGGGCGTCAAATAGAAAAGACGGAATATAGCATAAGACCAGGAATTATGAAGACGGAAGAATGAGGAGAGACAGCTTAGCAGTCAGCAAAAAATAGAGAAGTATTGGAGTAATGAAAAATGGGGGGAAGGGGAATGAGAGATAAAGTAGTAAACAGAGTGCAGACGTGAATAGAAATGGAACTAAAAAGGAGACAAAAATACGGAGCTCCATGGATGTGGAAACTCACAAATCAAATTTCACTTACTCTCGAGAGTATATTGTAATGAAGACGTTTATGTCAAGAGTGCGACTTCTTGCTGCAAAGTCAGAGCCCCCCCTCCCCCCCCTTTTTTTTTTAAAGAAATACACGTGTCATATGTAGTTCTATCAGCTAAAGAACCACAATCGAGAACGCTTTTCAACCGATAGGTGACTTAAAAAGGGAGACTCTTCTCTGGGAATGTAGTCTTTTGAGAAATGTTTCTGTTAGAATACGATAGTTCAGAATATTATTATTTTATTTTTTTTATGCAAGGAAGAAGGAACCAAAGGCCATGGGCCCGCATACTGTTCCTTCCAAGAAGAAGTAAAAACAATACAAAAGAGAGCCAAATTCAAGATACATTCATTTCGAGATGCCTGGACACACCGCGTTTGAAAGACTGGAGATCATAGGAAGGGGGGAATACAGACAGAGGAAGACAGTTCCAGAGTTGACCAGTTGCATAAATGAAGGACTAGGAGTAACGGTTAACTCTTGCATTAGAGAATTGGACAGAAAAGGGATGAGAGGTTGTTGCCAGACGGGTACTACGTGCCCGTCGTAGAGGTGGAGGGATGCAAGCAGACAGTTCAAAGGAACAGTGACCGTTGAAGTTGCGATAGAAGAGAGATAAAGATGCAACAGTGCGGCAAAGAGACAGAGGTTGAAGGGAATCAGTAAGAAGAGGAGAGTTAATGAGACGAGAAGCCTTTGACTCCACCCTATTTAGAAGAGCTGCATGTGGGGAGGCTGAGAGTTGTACTCCATACATGGGCGAATAAAACCCTTGTACAAGGTCAACAACTGTGCAGGGGTAAAGAAAGATAGACATTTGTAGTTAAAATCGGCAAAATAATCAGCATTTTTAAAACAATACCATAGATAAGTGATGATAATCGATTGTGGGCAGTAATTGGAGTTACAGAGCTCTGGTAATTGGAATCATTGCTAGCAGTATTTATCAGCATCAGCTACAAGTACTACCAGCTTTGTCAAAGCAAAAGTTTTTGTACGTCTGGTTGAGATGAAAAAAAAAATGCAATAATAAAGAATCTGTTGCAATTTAAATTTCCTTGAACACTGGAGGTGACCATTTAATCCTAATTTTTCATCTAGTGCGAGTGACAGGCAGAGTTTGATGGGAATGCGTTGTTAGGATAGAAGTTGTAGGTAGACGTGGTGGGAGACTGGTGTTTAGGCTGAGGTGGCGGCAGTGGTGATACAGAATGAGGTGGATGGGCAGCATGGCTGAACTATATGTGGTAAGTGAATGTGGTGTGAGGCTGCGATTAAGGGTGATGTGGCGGCAGAAGTTATACAGACTTGGTGGATGTGAAGCATGGTAAAGTGTAAGCGGTAAGAGGACATGGTGTGAGGCTAGGGTTAAGGTTAAGGTGGCGGCAGGGGCGATAGCAGAGGCCGAGGACAAAGGCGGTGCGCTATCAGTCAGCCATGGAACAAAGAGGGAAGCTGCTTCCTGTCACCCCACACAATAGTACCGTCGTCTTGAGTACCATGGCCGGCTTTTCTTTTTCTGTGTGAGAGATTTTGAGAAGCGAAATATATGAATATGGTACTTTTGGTTTTATTCATCTGGGTGCATTATATCTATCATCTCTGAAATACGCATTGAATATGGGGTTCAAAAACACTAATCACCGAGATTATACAGAAATAACAAAATAATACTACAAAAAATAAAGCCAATTAAACAGCAGTAAATATCCGATTCTAAATCCTGATTATTTTGCTGATGTAATATCACTCATCTGATATTATTTATGATTGTGGGGCAGCATAGCATAACAATTGTGCATTTTGTGATAAAAGCATCAAATTTGGCAGAAACATAGGTGAACATATAAGAAAATAATATGGATATTGGGCCACCTGAAATTTGCACTCTGACGGCTGAGGCAGCCATTTTCCAAAATGGCTGCCAAAATAACCATTTTTATGTTTAAGGGGGGCATCCCGTATAATCTTCTATTTCTAGGAGGACCTTTATTTTCCTGCCATCAATTTGTGGGTGGAAGTATTCCCATTTTAGCATATTAGATTCCTCCTCCTTCCCCCAGGGGGGGCAGGGAGAGGCACGAGCCTGATTTTCGCCACGATGATTTTCTAACTTTAATAACTTGGAAACCAATCCTTTAACAGACTTGAAATTTTGTGACTCTGCACTGAGTGACAAGCTAAATGGTTCCCTGTACATCGAAACCATTTACTATGCTGGGCGGTAACCATATAACCAGATGGCGCCTTGTGGTTTAGAGGGTAATTAATGTGCTCCAATCGGATTGAGCCTGTGTCGGTTTATATCCAAGGGGTGTTTGGGGTTATTGCTCACGTAATGATACAGAGGGATGAGTAATGCTGGTCACTCTCATCTTAAATGCCGGGACCAACTTACCTAGTCCCCGGGCTCCTATGCTCCTCAGTGGGGCGACAAAGGATTTGATGATGATGATGATGAAATTTTGTATCAGTACAGTCTAAGTATAGTTCTAGACAAGTAAAGAGCCATATTTTAGATTTTCTGCCTTTATTATTGATATACGAATTTTTATTTAATTTATTAACATTTTGAGTTTTTTCCATGTTGACATTTTGCCTGGTTATATGTCCTAACTGATCCATTGTTATTAGCAATGCAGGATGTGCCCTGATTAGCTGTGAAGAGATGATGCAACGAGACTATTAGTCCCGGTGGTGGTGGTTGCGGTGAACAGCCGAATACGTCCTGAGTACCGCTGCCTACAGGTAGTCATGTCGAAGAGCTTCAAATTGGTAGACCCTGCACTTCCTGCACCATCCAGGTCTGGACATGCAGTCGAGACTAACTGGAAGTTGTATGTAATTTGCCAAGAGGACAAAAACTGAACCGCTGACATGCCCCTTGCAGACTGACGAAAAGATGTAGGATCTGGGTACAGTTCACTTGCAGAGATTTTGGTCAGGTTCAATGGCCTGGGTCAACTTCCAAGGATCCTCCAACTGGGAAGACTTGATGAAGGCGATGGCATTGAGGCAGCTATGGTTAAAAATCATGCTCAGTATCACCAGACATGCAGGTTCAATTACAACAGTACAAAATTACAAAGGGCAGAAAAGCGAGCACCATGACAGAAGGTGAGAGTCATGGTAGTCCAGCTACATGCAAACGTGCAAGGTGTCACTCCCGCCCACAGAGCACTGACGAGTTGGTCCAAGATGTCTGTTTCTCTGTGGACAACCAACTGGCAATGATGACCTTCATGACGTAGAAACTTTTCAAATGGACAAAAGGGTGTGGGCCTGTGCAACATTACTTGGAGACTCCAAGCTACTGGGGCAACTCAGTGCTTGGAACATGGTTGCCCTGGAAGCCAAGTATCACACCAGGTGTGTAGTAGGACTGTACAACCGTGCTAGGAAAGCCCAGCTTGAAAGACTTCATGTCACTAGCCATAAAAAGGATGCATCAATACTAAGCACTGCCTTTGCCGAACTGGTCCTGTACACTGAGGAAACCAGACTTGATGAGGGGATGGCTGCAGTCATCAATCTGGCATACCTTGCTCAACTCTACCAGTCCAGAATGGAACAGCTAGGGTTGAAGCTTGATGGCCGGGTTTACTCTATGCGGCTCAAGGAGAGACTTCTTGTCCAGTTCCCTGACATGCTGGCATACAATAGGGAAGAGATGTCCTAACGGTGTTTGAAAATGTTGGAGATGCTCTCGTCAAAGCCTGAGAGGTGGATACTGATACGAATGCAGTGTATCTTGCACGAGCTGCACAGATTGTGCGCCGCCATATTTTTGGAGAAGCCAAACCCTTCAATGGATTCCCAGAAGGATGCCAAGAAGAATCTATGCCACCACTGCTTCTTGTCCTGGTGAACATGGTCATTGAGGGTCCAAGCATCAAGGATCAGATGGAAGAGTCCACTCAAGCAGCACTTGCCATTGCCCAAATGCTGAAGTTCAACAGTATCAAGCACCAACGACTAGGCTGGACCAGGAACCAGTAAGGAATGTTGGAGCCACACTGAACAGCACTGCCCGAGGCTTCCCACACCTGCCATGAACCGGTATCATGCAGGTGCAAAAATGGCTGTATGAAGCGCTGCAAGTGCAAAAATGCTGCGCTTGAATGCACCGCCCTATGTGCCTGTGAAGGGGAGACGTCATTGAGAGCCAGTTGATGAGCAGTTACTGTTGTAAAAAATAAACGTTCTTGAGGTACTGAACTGTGTACTGTTTCCTGCCAATGCTGGTTCTAAAACTTGATAAGTCCCCATTCCCCAAAATGTATACTCTTGTATTATACTGCACACATGGGAACACACCAACTAAGCCAAAACGAAAGAAAAAGGAAAAACATACCCACAATCAAAACACAAAGTAACAAAAATGGACAGACACACGCAAACATACTTCCATCATGCACACAAGCAAGACACCCACACGAGCACAAGCAACCCAAGAGGAATGGCCGATGGGCAGCCAACAACCGCTGGGCCGCCAGTAGTGATTCAAAGAACCGCAGAGACAGCCTAAATAGACTATGAATGACATAAATCCCTCTTGAACTTCTATACAGCAAAGGTGGATGAGCATTAGTTTAAAATTTTCCTTAGCCAACCTGAATGCACAATAATATAGGCTAATTGGTAAATTAATATAGGATAATAAGTCTACACTAGTTTTGAATATCCTCGTTCACTATCCCTTCTAGTTAAATAAGACAGATCTTGTCATTTTATATCACACATATGGCATATATGCGCTCTACTTTCACAAGAAATTGAAAAGCTCGCCATTTTAGCGGCCAATTTGGAAAATGGCTGCCACAGCCGTAAGAGGGCAATTTCCAGGTGGCCCAATATCCTGATTGTTTTTAAATATGTTGAGATATGTGTGTGCCAATTTTGGTGCTTTTATCACAAAATGCACAATTCTTATGGATATTTTAGCTAAGCTGCCCCACTATGAAAGAAAGATTTCACAGCCATTTTCTACTCAATAATAGTAAACTCATCCAAGCAACTAAGCTGACACTCTCAATTAAGACCACAGTACACTAATTACCAAACACCGTTGAAATGAAGAGTAGGCTCCCAAAACTCATAAAACGCTGTACACGTAAAAAAAAAAACAAGTAGATGTTGCCTAGTTTTTTGTGTGTGTGCAAGGAAGATGGAACCAAAGACCAGATGCCCGCAAACCATTCCTTTCAAGAAAAAAACAAAAGCTATACAAAAGAGCCAAATTCAAGATCCGTTCATTTCGAGATGCCTGGAGATCATAGGAAGTAGGAAATACAGACAGAGGGAGACAGTTCCAGAGTTGATTTGTTGCATAAAAGAAGGGCTACAAGGAACGGTCAACTCTTGCATTAGAGAGATGGACAGAAAAGGGATGAGAGGTTGTTCCTAGACGGGTGCTACTCGCCCGTAGCAGAGGTGGAGGGATGCAAGCAGACAGTTCAGAGGAACAGTGACCATGGAAGTAGCGATAGAAACGTGATAAAGATGAAACAGTGCGGAGAAGAGACAGAGGTTGAAGGGAGCCAGTAAGTGGAGGAGAGTTAATAAGACAAAAAGCCTTTGACTCCATCCCATTGAGAAGAGCTGTATGTTGGGAGCCTTCCCACACATAAGAGCTGTACTCTACACAGGGGCGAATAAAACCCATGTATAAAGCCAACAACTGTACAGGGGTAAAGAAGATACGGAGCCAGCTTAGCACACCTAATCTCTTGGAGGCAGATTTTACGAGAGATGTAATATGATCTTTCCAAGATAAGTCCCGACAGAGTGAAACCACAGGTATGTTTACGGATGATGTGGGATTGAGCTGGATATTATTAAGCATTAGTGGTACTCCTGTGGAAGATCTTTTCAGGTTGATAGGGTTAAGGACTGCATTAAAAACAACATGACTATTTTTACCTCAGTCAGAGATACACGCCAAGTCAGACATTAGGTGTGCCATAGCCTCATCCCTTTTTTGTTGAAGTAACTGCTGAGATGGACGTTGCAAGAACCGAATGGAAAGGTGACGGGTGGAATCATCAACATATCAGTGGATAAGGTTTGGTGTGCAGCTTAGATGGTCATTGATGAATAAAAGGAAGAGAGTTGCTGATAAGACAGATCCCTGAGGAACACCACTGTAGATAGATCTAGCAGAAGAACGGTGGCCGTCTACAACAGCAGCTATACATCGACCAGAAAGGAAGCAATAGATGAAAGAACAGATAGAAGAATAGAAACCGTAAGAGGGCAGTTTGGAAATTAAAGATTTATCCCAGACTCGATCGAAAGCCTTTGAGATGTCAAGTGCAATGGCAAAGCTTTCGCCAGAGTCCCGAAAGGAGAATGACCAGGAATCTGAAAGGTAGGTGAAATGATCGCCAGTGGAGCGCCCCTGACGAAACCCACACTGATGATCAGAAAGAAGGTTCTGATAGGAAAGATGCCTTAAATTTTTTTTCTTTTGAGAATAGACTCGAAAACGTTGGAGAAACTGGGCGATAGTTAGAAGCTTGGGAATGGTCACCCTTCTTTGGGACTGGCTGAATGAGTGCAAACTTCCAGCATGAAGGAAAGGTGCAGGTTGATAGACAAAGGCAAAAGTTTACCTAGGCAGGGTGTAAGTACAGAAGCACAGTTCTCGAGGACAACAGGAAGGACCCCATCAGGCCCATATGCCTCGTTAGTATTGAGGCCAGTGATGGCTGAAAATACATCAGCTGAAGAAATTTTAATGACAGACATGAGAAAGTCAGAGAGGGGAAACTTATGAAGGAACAGCACCGGAATCGTCTAAGGTGAAATGGGAGGAGAAAGTCTGACCGAAGTGATCTGCTTTATCAGTAGAAGAAATAGCTACAGAACCATCAGAGAAGAAAAAAGGAGGGAAAGATGTTGAGATAAAGTTGTTAGAAATGTTTTTGGCAAGGTACCAGAAGGAATGGGAAGAATTCGAGTTGGAGAGTTGAGAGCATACAGTACGGATGAAATTAAAAGCAGAGCGAAGAACAGACTTAGCACGATTCTG
Organism: Birgus latro; assembly: GCA_018397915.1. Taxonomy (NCBI): domain Eukaryota; kingdom Metazoa; phylum Arthropoda; class Malacostraca; order Decapoda; family Coenobitidae; genus Birgus; species Birgus latro. Next base: position 4,424 of record JAGKTI010022306.1, on the reverse strand, counting down.
GGGAGAAACATAAAAAAGATGGGATTCAGGGGTGGGTTGGCTCCGGTACCTTTGCTCAACCGCCGCTTATATACTGTCAGTGACGCGATGCACAAGCCACCGTCCCCTTGAAAAAGCCCAGACCTATGCAGCCTCCCTACGCCACCTTCCATTCATGTTGTAGAGTCAGAGACAAAAGTTGTGTCGTGGTTTTGTCCGAAGCCACAGTTACATATTCGTGGTTGGCTAGGCTGACTTCCTTAAGCTTCATGTCTGCTGCTGAGATGACGGTACAAATGAACCCAGGAAATTCCGATGCGTTAATATCGACTCTCGAGTATTACTGACTCCAAAATTACTGACTCCAATTTCCATATGAGAGACGAAAATTAATGGTTAGACGATTACCACCTGGACATTTCATCTTACCCCTTAACACAAAACGTCAAGCAGTGCTATTATACCTTGATATGAAGAGAGAGAGCAATATGCATCCAGCTATTAGGGAGATGAGAGGTGGCATGATCTCCCTCTATTTACGGGAAGCCAGTCCTGAATGGATAGCTCAGACATTATTTTGGTATTTGGTGGATTATGTGAATATTCAGGAGGACCACAACGGAATACTGACATCGTTCAGGTTGTCCACGTGTTCCCACAGTACTATAGAACCGGGAAATAATCACAATGGAAGCAACACCTGCAAGCAGTACTTACGCCATAAGAAACGAACTGCACAAACAATGAAGCACACGAACAGTTGTGAGTAGACTTCGGTCGTCTGGTTTATGCGTTTGAACTCGTCTCTGGGATGCAGTTCGCCAGCCATCGTAAAAGAATAAAACATCGATTATCATAATGCAGTAATTCTGTTCTCATGTGTTGAATACTATGTTCAAATTTGTTTTACAACACTGTTAAGTAATGCTGGTCCCAGGGCATAATTATCAACATGATTAGCTAACTAACAGTTAACAAAGATGGAGAACTGACTTCCGAACACTTATTAGCTAACTGAATTGTAATGTTGCAGACGTGGTAATAAATAAGAAATGATCTAAAAACAACAGTCAGAAGGATTTAATATGTATTTAGCTTCGTTCAGGTACAAAAAATATCCTGGCATCCAAAGGCCAGTCACTTGGGAAAAATAACAACTCAAGTCAGTGCTACATTTCGTCCGTTCGACGCAAAACAGACCACACTGAAACTGTAGTCTTTCAGCAGATATTTTCATCAAATTTCACGACATGACCTTTGTCTTTGACTGAACATGGTATGGGATGAATTCATATGTAATACTGTACGGTCACACGTAATAATACTTATATGCTAACACTGAATTACTTGATTACTTGGTAGCTACTGCAGGCCCAAAGTGTACAACTAGCTTATAAGCACAAAGTGTACAACTACAAGCATAGAATGAAGGACTACAGGCACAGAATGAATGAGAGAATGAAGTCATAGAACAATTACGGGCAAAAAATGACGGACAGAAAGAAATCAATGAACAATTGCAAGCACAGAGTGAACAACTAGAGTAAAAATAAAAAGAATGATATTGACAGCTTCAAGAGGCATTACAGGAGCAACAGAGGGAATTACAACTGAGGATGCAAGGGCACCTAAATGCTTTCATGAGGGAAATGAAGGAAGAACAGCAACAGTTTAAGGACGAAGTAGACACCAAGCTAGAGCAGCAGAAGTATGAGGTTATGTGGTGGAGTGCAGACCGCATGTGGACAACCAGCTGGAGATTAGTGAGGGAATAGTGATGGAGTGCAGACAGCATGTAGGAGACAAGTTGAAGCATGTACACGGCCATTTTATGATAATTTGTGAAAAAATTGAAGCCGTAGAGAAATATTGCACTGCTGCACGTCACGGTAGTGTACAGGGAACATATGAAAAAAAAATAGTGTATTGTGGATCTTGAATTCCAAGCATCTAAAGGTAGCATTACAGGGTTGCAAAATAAGACTGCATAAGTTTTAAGTACTGGACTTAATAATGATGCCGCAGCTTCTGGGTCCCAAACCAGTGAAGTGCATGGCTGTAATGGAGGTCCAGTTAAAAAGAAACCTCAGAAATTTGATGGTAGTAAATCCTGGAAAGCTTTCTGTGTGCAGTCTGTGCTACTTGCTGATCAGAATGCTTGGGATGATAGGCAGAGGGCAGTGCAGCTTTCTACTAGCCTCAAGGGTGCCGCAATGGAAATTCTGGGCCAGATGTTAGTAGAGGAGAGGAACAGTTATCAGTCTGTAGTAGGAGTACTGGAGCACAGAAATGGGACTATGTACCAGACTGAGGTTTACAGAGCAATATTCTGGACCCGTGTACGGGCTCAAGGCGAATCCCTGCAGCAGTTTGCTCATGACCTGGAGTGTATGGGATACAAGGCATATCCTGAAGCAGCACCTAACCTGTTGGTTCTTCTTCTGAGAGACCAGTTCATCGATGCTCTTGATCGTTTTTTTTTTTTTTTTAATGCAAGGAAGAAGGAACCAAAGGCCATGGGCCCGCAAACCATTCCTTCCAAGAATAAACAACACAAAAGAGAGCCAAATTCAAGATCCGTTCATTTCAAGATGCCTGGACACTGCGTTTGAAAGACTGGAGATTATAGGAAGTAGGGAATACGGACAGAGGAAGACAGTTCCAGAGTTGACCAGTTGCATAAATGAAAGACTGGGAGTAACGGTTAACTCTTGCATTAGAGAGTTGGACAGAAAATGGATGAGGGATTGTTACTAGATGGGTACTACGTGCCCGTCGTAGAGGTGAAAGGATGCAAGTAGACAGTTCAGAGGAACAGTGGCCATTGAAGCAGCGATAGAAAAGAGATAAAGATGCAACAGTGCGGTGAAGAGACAGAGGTTGTAGGGAGCTAGTAAGAGAAGGAGAGTTAATGAGACGAAAAGCCTCTGACTCCACCTTATTGAGAAGGGCTGCATATGGGGAGCCTCCCCACACATGAGAGTTGTACTCCAAACAGGGGCGAATAAAACCCGTGTATAAAGTCAACATCTGTGTAGGGGTATAGAAGGATCGAAGTCGGCTTAGCACACCTAATCTCTTGGAAGCAGAGTTCAAAAGAGATGAAATATTTTCTTTCCAAGATAAATCCCGAGTGAATGAAACCCCAAGCATGTTCAAGGATGATGTAGGAACGAGCTGGACATTATTAAACATCAGCGGGTACTCCTGTGGAAGGTCTTGTCTGATTGATAGGTGCAAGAACTGAGTCTTTGATGCATTAAAAACAACAAGATTATTTTTACCCCAGTCAGAGATACGAGCCAAATCAGACCTTAGGTGTGCCATAGCCTCATCCCTTGCGGGAAGCGAATGGAAAGGTGAAGGGTGGAATCATCAGTGTATGAGTGGATACGGTTAGATGTACAGCTTAGAAGATCATTGATGAATAAAAGGAAGAGAGTTGGTGATAGGACAGAGCCCTGAGGAACACCACTGTTGATAGATCTAGGAGAAGAACGGTGGCCGTCTACAACAGCAGCAATAGAACGACCAGAAAGGAAGCTAGAGATGAAGGCACAGATAGAAGGATAGCAACCGTAAGTGGGCAGTTTAGAAATTAAAGATTTATGCAAGACTCGATCGAAAGCCTTTGAGATGTCAAGCACAATGGTAAAGCTTTCGCCAGAGTCCCTAAAGGAGGATGACCAGGAGTCTGAAAGGTAGGTGAGAAGATCGCCAGTGGAGCGTCTCTGACGGAACCCATACTGACGATCGGAAAGAAGGTTGTGATAGGAAAGATGCTTTAAAATTTTTCTGTTAAGAATAGACTTAAACACTTTCGAGACACAGGATGTTAAAGCAATTGGACAATAGTAAGAGGGCTGGGAATGGTCACCCTTCTTTGGGTCTGGCTGAATGAGAGCAAACTTCCAGCAAGAAGGAAAGGTACAAGTTGATAGACAAAGGTGAAAGAGTTTACCTAGGCAAGGTGTAAGCACAGAAGCACAGTTCTTGAGGACAACAGGAGGGACCCCATCAGGACCATATGTCTTGTTAGTATTGAGGCCAGTGATGGCTGAAAATACATCACCTGAAGAAATTTTAACCCCTACATCGCGGGTCGTCACTTTCGTGACGGTTGGGTGCAATGTATCATACCGTGGAGCGTCACTTGAGTGACTCTGTGCTATTTTTAGTTCCCCCGGGCTTTCAGGTGGTGACATGTATCATCCATCAGCACTGCCAATGTCCAACAACAATTAGAGCTGCTAATGTCATCAGTACTCCCATCCATTGTTGACAATTTAGCCATTTTCCCCCATTCTAGACTCCCCTCCCTGCCTCCCCTCCATTACCCTCTCCTGTCGTCTGCTCAGCTGTTCTGCGCTAAGTAAATCTTCCCCGGATTTTTCCACTATTTTCATCCATTGAAATGAGACCTATGCCCTATTCTTATAGAAAAT
>JAGKTI010022305.1:0-15318 GCA_018397915.1 Birgus latro | reverse complement strand
TATATATATATATATATATACACCTAGGCTGCTTCCTCCAAAGAAAGGGAGGTAGCCAAGAGAAGACAACACACTCCCAATTTACTCATCCACACACACACACACACACACACATATTCATTCGCATCTTAGCCCCAAGGGGAGAAGGGACAGATCCTTTCCACACTACACTGCATGAGGGTCAACTGCGCAGTGCAACCAGTGACATTCGCAGTAGGGCCCGACAGCAGAGCTGGTTTACCCCTGCATCATCACATCATCATAATGGACCCATCCCCTTACCCGCACCTGACCTGATAAGCTGATCAGACTAAATGTGAGAGAATATACCCTCAGGTCTGTGTCATCATTTATTCATTCACAGTTTCTCTCCAATCATTCCTATCACATGCAGCCACTCTTCCTTGCTCAACAGACATTCCTCTCGCATCCAATGCTCTCTTCACACTGTCCATCCATCCTGTTCATGGTCTTTCTCTCAGCCTTACACTTCTCATATCCGAACCAGTTATCTTTTTCACCAATCACTCATCATCCATTCTCTCCCTATGGCCAAACTATCGCAATACCCTCTGCTCAACTCAATCAGCCATCTCCCGTCTAGAGCCTAGACCCCCTTCTCGCTCTCTCTTTCCTGTTTCCTTCTGCCTCCTAACTCCTTCTCTCTTGTATAGGAGAGGTTGTGTCACGTGTACTGAACGGTTGAGTAGAATTCTCTCGATTCTGGGGACTTTCCTATCAGGCATCACGAGGTGCTGTCTGCCATTCCTCAGAGAGAATGTGCAAATGCCATTTCCTTCAGCCTCTAGGTATGACTTTCACTTATCCTCTAGATTACATATTTACATCTAGCTATTATGTATCGTATTATGATATTTTAGAGACCTAACATCGCTCGGTCACTCCCTGCTGGTGAACATACGACACCAAGTAGTAATTTATTACAGTATAATCTATTAATCCATGGAGTAGATACAAGGTAGCAAAACTGAATGCAGAATATTGTGTAACATATTGTGATAATATACTGGCACAAATGTATATGTACAACAGACATATGCATATATTTGTGCAATGTAATATTGCTAGGTCACACACTTATGTACGTTACTAGCTGTTATGTAGTAAAATTGAACATAGAATATTGTAGACCATATTGTAGTGATATAGTAGCATAAATGTGCATGTACAACAGATACACGCATATAATTATGCAATGGTATTATTGATAGGTCATTACATTACATATGGTGTTATGCCTATAGTAATGCCTAATATTACACTCAACGTGTATGATGAGTAAGTGAAACACATAATTTTTGTAACACAGAATTGTAGGAACATTGTAGTTACACTGTATGAATGTAATTGTTACATAATTCTGGTAACACAGATTTGTAGGAATGCTATCGGTTGTAGCCACATAATTGTAGCAACATAACTGCAGGAATATTGTAGCAACTGAAGTAATATTGTAGTAATTGCAGTAATAGTGTAGTAACTGCAGCAATATTGTAGGCAATTGTAATACTGTAAAATTACATTGTGTGTTACATTGTAAGTTGCGACATAACTGTGTGTACATGCATATTACTACACAATAGTAACACAATAGCAGCAATCAACTGTATTATGAATCAGTCATATATTACACTATATATAGACTTAGTTATGTTGCACAGTTATTTTTGAAAATGTTATATAACCCCATATTTTGTTATTTTATACAAAAATATATACACAATATATACAACACTAACTATATACACTCACTTGTTGTTCGTTTGTGCCTATGGTGGGCAATGTATATGTCACCACTGTGTGGAAATCTTTGTCTTCACGAATGTGTGGAAGAGGATGTTCATTCTTGCTAACGTCATTCGTGTTGGCCAATTTTTTCCCGGGTTTTCCTTGTAGTTTAATTTGTCTGGTCCCATTATATAGCTGTAATTAATAACTATTTATTACAGTTCTTTTAATTGCTCACTGAGTTACTGTGACAGTATATTTTATTTATCACTTTGCAGATGGATCGTTGCTTAGTTCTATGCATGAAACACGTATTTTATGTATGTTCCAAATGTATACACATGGTAACAATCGTTGGAAATAAATGATTTATATAGTAAATGAATGAATATATACAGTATATAATTGTTATATTTGGTGCAAGTACTTAGCAATTGACTTAATGTAGATAACTGAAGTAGGTATATGTACGTAAGTTGTAACTATAAAACACGTTTTGTATGTTTGTGCACAATGTTTGTCTACCACTCTGTCTGTCACTGTGTATTGTATAAATGATGTAACTATTTATCTCACTGATTTACCATGGCGGGTGTTACGCTGCGTGTGTAAGGGTACGACTTCTCGTCCCTTAGACACAGAGCCTGGAGCGTGGTTCTCTTTCTAGACCAGGTTGGGCTCTTTAAAGGCATTCAATGGGAACAGGGCATAAACCTTACACGTACATTACCATAAATTACAATACTGAGACAAAACACATGGCACACTTTACAAGAAAATAACATTGCACACAGATAGACAGGGCCGGAGGACTCGGCGACAGGAGAGTGTGACTGGGGCTTGCTGTAGGGTAAGGCCTGGTGGTAGTGGAGGGCCCAGGCCGGCGGCCTGCGTCGAGAGGCCTTGGGTTGTCGGGGCGTCTGGGGGCCTTTGTCAGGAGGCCGGCCTGCTGTTGTTTATCTCATCCGGGAGCGGTTTGAGGGCCATGGTAGGAGGGCGCCCTTCCGCAGGGGTACGGGGGCTCCGGCCTAGGGGCTGGGCCCGAACAGGGAGAGTTTTTTTTTTTTACGCAAGGAAGAAGGAACCAAAGGCCACAGGCCTGCATACTGTTCCTTCCAAGAAAAAGCAAAAACAATACAAAAGAGAGCCCAATTCAATATCCGTTCATTTCGAGATGCCTGGACACACTGCGTTTGAAAGACTGGAGATCATAGGAAGTAGGAAATACAGACAGAGGAAGACAGTTCCAGAGTTGATCAGTTGCATAAACGAAGGACTGGGAGTAACGGTTAACTCTTGCATTAGAGAGTTGGACAGAAAAGGGAAGAGAGTTTGTTGCTAGACAGGTACTACGTGCCCGTCGTAGAGGTGGAGGGATGCAAGCAGACAGTTCAGATGAACAGTGACCGTTGAAGTAGCGAAAGTAGCGATAGAAGAGAGACAAAGGTGCAACAGTGCGGCAAGAGGCAAAGTTGAAGAGAATCAGTAAGAGGAGGAGAGTTAATGAGATGAAAAGCCATTGACTCCATCCTATTGAGAAGAGCTGCATGTGGGGAGCCTCCCCACACATGAAAGTTGTACTCCATACACGGGTGAATAAAACCCGTGTACAAAGTCAACAACTGTGCAGGGGTAAAGAAAGTTCGGAATCGGCATAGCACACCTAAGAGTAGGTGCGCTTGCCTGTGCATACCCTACCGGGTAGAAGGTCGTCGTGTGGGGCTAGGGAGGTCATGCCCCGGGGTCCTTGGGATGTCTAGGCTGGTCCTCGGGCTGCAATGTCGCTGTTGAGCCTCCATCAGGTGTGGGCTGCGGCAGCTCGGTGTGGCAGAGTCTGACGGATTGGGGCCGCCGGAAGTCGAGCCAGAGAGTCAGAACTCTAGACACCAGGGGTCCTTGCCAGGCCTCCTCCAACTGCTGTTCAAGGGGGAGGGCATTCCTGCGGGGGGAGAGGGGGAGGGTACCTGCCATTATCCTTTCTTTTAGGTCTTTTGGTGGAGCAGCAAGGTGGCCGTCCCCTAGGTGCGGCAAGGTGGCTGTCACCTCTCCTTCTTTTATGGAGTTTGAGCGAAGGTGGCTGATGACCATCTTCCTGCGTGCGGCAAAGGTGGCCGTCACCCAGTGTGAGTAGGGGCGGTAAGGTGGCCATTGCCTTTCCTCCTTTTATGGAGTTAGAGCGAGGGCGGCTGGTGTCCGTCTCCTCCCCGTGTGCGGCAAGGTGGCCGTCACCCTGTGTGAGTAGGGGCGGCATGGTGGCCATCACTTTGTGTGAGTAGGGGCGGCAAGGTGGCCATCGCCTGACCTCCTTTTATGGAGTTAGAGCGAGGGCAGCTGGTGTCCATCTCCTCCCCGTATGTGGCAAGATTGCCGTCACCTGGTGTGAGTAAGTGCGGCAAGGTGCCCATCACATGACCTCCTTTTATGGAGTTAGAGCGAGGGCGGCAAGGTAGCCGTCTCCTCCCCATATGTGGCAAGGTAGCCGTCTCCTCCCCATATGTGGCAAGGTGGCCATCACCCTGTATGGCTGAGGGAGGAAAGCAGCAAGTGGGAGGCTGGTAGCCAACTCCAGGGTGCTGTCTGGGTCTAGAGAATTAGCCTCACCCTGAACCTGGTGAAGGCTGGTCCGGCGGCGATGTGATTTGCTGTGACTGTCAACTCTGCTGTGAGTTACCTGAGCGCAAGAGGGGCGTGGGGGAAAGACGCAGGTGCTCCCGTCCTGCACGGAGCCTGCACAGCTTATTTCCACTCCTTGGGTATCTCCTCCTGGGGTGGGTGTCTCGCCCAGGTAAGGTCGATGGAGTGCTTCAGTATTTTGCGACGTATTTTGTGTCCTGTTTTTGATGTTCTGCATTTCACCACTGCTGGTGGCAAAAAAGTCACATCCCTGTGCCTGGATGTGGTAGGTATAGGTGGTGGTGGACTGGTGTTGTGGTGTGAGGTATTGCAGGAGGGTCCAGTGGGTGGTGAAAGGGTCCAGTTGGTGGCTGCTGGTGAAAGTGATGAACAATGTTGAGGGCTGGGGTGATTCCTGAGGAGGCGTCATAGGTGGAGTGTTCCCCGAACGCGTTTTTTCTTGCCCGTGGTGGGGGCCCAGATGACACGGCAGATCATCATGGCTGGAGATGGTGTGGTGGTGATGGTGGGCCGTGGTTGAATGCTGGCCACCGACGGGAGGGTTGGCATTTTATGCCGGTGGCTGGGGGAGGAGGTGGGGATGTCCCTTGCGAGTTCGGGTGGCTGTGCTTTCCACATGGCTTTGTGAATGCGGTACGTCTCTTGGTTGGCGTTTGGCAGTGTCGGGGTGGAGGGTGGTGAGGGGGAGGGGGTGGTGGAATATCATTGGGGTGGGCGTGAGACTCGCCCAGATTGGGTTATGAAGATGGTGAGTTTGGACGTGGGTGGTGAGAGATGTGGTGGTGTGTGGGATGTGGAGCGGCGGGTGATGGCTGGTGGTGGAGGTGGTGGGGACAGAGTGGGTGGTGGGGTGGCAGGGGTGGGAGGGGGTTTGGCTGGTGGAATGGGGCGTGGACGGGATGGTATGAGTTGTTCAGTAGGTGTGAGGTGCTTAGGACACTGTGGTGTGAGGAGGGGTGGTGGATTAATGGCTGCGGAATACCGAGTGCTGTGCAGCTCAGGAGAGGTAGCATAGGTGTGCGAGCGAGGCGATGCAGTGTCGGGGACGGGGGAGGTAGGGGTTGTGGGGGGAGGGCGGGGTGATGAGGCAGCAGGTGAGGAGGAGGGGACAGGAGATGAGGTAGAGGAGGAGGAGGAGGTAAGGTATAGGGAGTAGGAGTCGGAGGGAGAGGTGGGGGTTGAGGGGGTAGATGCGGTGGCGTGGCTGAGGGACATAGGTGGCGGAGCGGTGGGGGTTTGTTCACTGTGTGTGGTCTAACGTGTCTATTACGGTATGTACGGGGGGTGTCATGATAGTCAATGGTGACTTGATACAGATTGGGGATATGGGTAATCGTGTAGGGTCCTGTGAAGAGCGGGGCCAGTTTGTGTGGGGTTGGTAGTCGGGCCACCACAACTGTCCCCTGGCTTGTAGGGGTTGATGGGTTTGGTGTCCAGCTACAGATCTTGGTGCTTTTGTAGGTGGTGTAACCTACTTTTTAGGTAGTGAAGGGGTCGGACACTGGGGTGAAGTCTGAGGGGGAGGAGAAGCGGGGCTTCTCCAAAAACATGCTCGTGGGGGGAGATACCATCGTGTCTGGGGCAGGTGTTCAGTCTCCACTGCACGATCTTTACGTGGGCGGGTCAGTCTTCATCTTTAGTTTCTTCTATTCGGGTTCGTACAAGGTTTAAGAGGATGCGATGGCTCCTCTCACGTATGCCACTTCCTTGTGGCCAGTAGGGAGAGGGTAGCGAGTTCCTGCCATATTTTACTGATGAACTCCAGCACATTGTCAGAATGTAGCGACTGCGGGATACCAAAGTAGGGGAAGACGTGATGGACAAGGGCTTCAGCTACTGATATAGCGTGGTGTTTCTGGACTGGACAGGCAATGAGGACTTCGAGTAGCTGTCTATGAATGTGATTATGTAACGGTAGCCAGCTTTCTGTGGTAAGGGGCCTACTATGTCCACGGTCAGGAGTTACCGGGGTTTGTGAGCCGTGATTCTGCCCGCGTGGCCGGAGATGAGGGTAATGTCTTTCCCAAGGGTTCAGGTCTGGTAGGCTTGAACCACTTGTTGGGCCAAGTTGGAGGGGCTTGTGGTCCAGTAGATGTCTCAAAATACCTATAGTATTTTTTTTTGTGCCCAGGTGTATTCTGTTGTTAGAATGGAGATGGGTCAAGGTGTCCAGGGCAGTTTCAGGGTCAAATACGATGTAACCCATTTGTGTGAAGAGGTGATCGCCTTGTTGATGGAGTTTGCAAAAGACATGGGCAGGTATCCAGTCTGGTCGATATACGATTTTGCCATTGATGCACCAGCTCGGACGAGGGGTGGATGGATTGTATCGGGAGCCAGGACAGAGTGTCGGCATTCATGTGGAGTTTTCCAGGGCAGTAAGAGATTTCGTAGTGCAAATCTTCTAAGGTCTCCCTCCATCTGATGAGCTGTGCATTTTGCGTGTTTGATTGTTGGAGCCATTGGAGTGACTGATGGTCGGTGATGATGGTGACCTTTGTGCCAGACAGGTAGGCCCAGAAGTGTTCCAGGGCCCAAACTATTCCAGGGCACTCTCGCTTGGTGGCAGCGTAGTTTTTCTCAGCCTGGTGGAGGGTTCTGCTAGCACACGCAATAATGTGGTCCTGTACTTGTGCTAGGACGGCGCCGATTGCAATGAGTGACACGTCCGTGTATAGGCAAAATGGTAGGTTGTAATCAAGGAAGGCAACGATGGGGGCGGTGATAAGCTTGTTCTTCAAGGTGTTGAATGTAGTAACTCTGTCCTCTGTCCATGTGAAAGGCTTGCCCTTTTTAGTCAGGTCGTGGAGGGGCTTAGCGATGTCGGCATAGCCCTTTACAAACCTCCGGTAATAGAAGGTTAGTCCCAGGAAAGCTTAGACTTCTGTTACGTCTTTTGGTAGAGGAAGGTCCTCGATGGTGCGGAATTTGTCTGGATTGGGGGCAATCCCTTCCTGCGAGATGATGGGCCCCAGGAAGACAACGGAGCGTACCGCCAGGACACATTTGGATGGTTTAAGTTTCAACCCAGCTTGTCTAATTCGCTGGAAGACTTGCATGAGGCGATGAAGGTGGTCGGCCCAGGTCCTGCTAAAAACGTTGACGTCGTCTAAGTATGCAAGGCAAGTCTCCCACGTGAGGCCACTGAGGACGGACTCCATGAGACACGAAGTGGCAGAGGTGTTATAGAGTCCGAAGGGCAGGACGTTAAACTCGTAATGTCTCCCGTTGTTGGTGGAGAACGTAGTTTTTTCTCTGTCATTGGGGTGGAATGGGACCTGCCAATAACCTGATTGGAGGTCCAAGGTCGAAAACCATGATGCCCGTACAAGGTGTCGAGGGTGTCATCTATACATGGAAGGGGTGTGGCCTCCTTGGAGGTAACGTCATTGAGGCGTCGATAGTCCACACAGAATCTCATTGACATGTCTTTCTTTTTCGCTAGCACGACGGAGGAGGACCAGGTAGGGTAAGGGTGGTGGTGGAGAGGTTAGCTATGTGCACCATATCATGGTGGAGAGGAAGGAAGGTGGGCAGGAGGAGAGGGTTCCTGGGGGTAAGGAGGGTGAGAAAAGAATGGGGGTTCCTGATGGCCCGTTTAGTTGCAACCAAGCCTCATGATGAGGGGGGATGGTGAGGGTGGAGCCGATGGTAGCAGGGAAGGTGAGGGCGAAGGGGAGAGAAGAATAAGGGTCAGGAACCCCAGGGGACGAGAGTTGGGGACGGGGGCCGGGGGGGACGGGAGGCGCACACGTGCAGGTGGGCTGGGAGCTGGAGTCCGGAGGTTTGTTAAACTGCAGTTGCTGCCCATGGCAGTCGATGCTCGTCTGGAGCTTTTGAAGAAGATCCAGCCCCAGGTATCCGTCATATGCACAACAAGAGGAGTCGAAAATGATGAAAGGGTGCAGTGCAGAGACGTTTTGGTGCGTGTCTGCCCATAGGGCCTGAGTTCCCCACGTATGGGCAGGTGGCTATCCCCCGCATCCACAAGATGACCTGAGGTGGGGAAAAGCGGGCCGAGGGTCGAATGGTGATGGGAGTAAAAATTACTGTATAGGTAAAATCTAGCCGCTCCTGTATCGACTAGCAACCTCGCCTTTACCCCATTCAGTCTCATCTTGTTGCAGACTGGGGGGCAGTATTTCTGAGATGGCCCCAGCCACCATGGAGAAGTGCGGGGGCTGTCCTAAAAATCCAGCTGCTGCAGTGTATTGTCGTCCTCAGGCTCTTTTCCCCAGGGGTCTAAGTGGTTGTCTGTGGGAGCATCGCCCTCAGTGCCCTCATTCTCTAGGACCGAGATCTTAAGGCGTCCCTGGGTGGTGGATTTTCTCCGAGTCGCTTTCAGTTGTTCCCTGATGTTGTGGAGGGGACATTTTGTGCTACATGTGGTGAATTCCTATGGGTTAATGGAAATCCAATTGATGTCTCATGTGTCGGGATGCTTGCGTGAGGGGTGGGCCTTGGGGATGGAGGGTGTTGGTGGAGGGCTTGGCTGGACTGGAGGTGGGCGAGAGGTGAGTGGTGGCGCTAATTTTTGTGTCTGCTTACAGCGCCAATCTGCTGTGGGGTAGTACGGGCAGCCAGGAGGCGACGTACAAGCTGGATATCTTTATCCAGGTCTCCCGTTGGGTCATGAATTGTGAAGGACTCCCTGACAGCACTAGAGAGAATCCTGACCAGGGAATTGAAAATATGTTGCTCCCGGGTTTCCTTGTTGCATTCCGGGTATGCGGCAATGACGAGTTGCCGGGCCTGGACGAGTGTGTCGTCGAGGCTTCCATCGTAGGTGAGAGAGTTGAGCTGTGCTAGAGCAATGAGTTTCCCTAGTGAGGGGGGTGACTGTCTGAGTCACAAGTTTGGTGAATTCTGCCCATGTTAACTTCGGCATGAACTTGGGTGCAATTGTGGCTACTGCTTCGCCCACAAGTGGTAGCGTTACTGCTATTTTCTGTCTGTCTGTCTCGAAGGTTTCATCTAGCAGTGGTTTTACTATTTTTAAGTATGTGTGGATGTCATATTGCTCAGGGTCAAATTTAGGTATCTGGACATGTGGTTTTGTCGCCATTTTGCTGAAGTTTCCCTTGTTCCCCTGTTGCCACCCACTGGGTTAAGAGCCTGGAGCGAGGTTCTCTTTCTTGACTGGGTTGGGCTTTTTTAAGGCATTCAATGGGAACAGGGCATAAAACTCAGGGCAACAAACCTTACACATATATTACCATAAGTTACAATACTGAGGCAATACACATGGCACACTTTACAAGAAAATAATATTGCACACAGATAGGCAGGGCTGGAGGACTCTGCGACAGGAGAGTGTGACTGGGGTTTGCTGTAGGGTGAAACCCGGTGGTAGTGGAGGGCCCAGGTCGGCGGCCAGCATCGAGAGGCCTTGGGTCGTCGGGGAGTCTTGGGGCCTTCGTCAGGAGGCTGGCCTGCTGTTGTTCATCTTGTCCAGGAGTGGTCTGAGGACCGTTGTAGGAGGGCGCCCTTCCACGGGGGTACGGGGGTACGGGGGCCCGGGCCTAGGGGCTGGGCCCAAGCAGGGAGAGTAGGCTTGCTTGCTTGTGCTTACTCTGCCAGGTAGAAGGTCGTCACGTGGGGCTAGGGAGGTCACACCCCAGGGTCCTGGGGACGTCTCGGCTGGTCCTCTGGATGCGGTCTCGCTGTTGAGCCTCCCTCAGGTGTGGGCTGTGGCAGCTCAGTGTGACAGAGACCAACAGGGGTTGGGGTCACCGAAAGTCGAGCCAGAGAGCTAGAACCCCAGACACCAGGGGTCCTTGCCAGGCCTCCTCCAACTGCTGTTCAAGGGCGAGGGAGTTCCTGTGGGGAGAGAAGGGGAGGGTACCTGCCATTGCCCCTTCTTTTAGGTCTTTTGGTGGAGCGGCAAGGTGGCCGTCTCCTAGGTGCGGCAAGGTGGCTGTCACGTCTCCTCATTTTATGGAGTTAGAGTGAGGGCAGTTGATGTCCATCTCCTCCCCGTGTGTGGCAAGGTGGCCGTCACCCGGTGTGAGTAGGTGCAGCAAGGTGGCTGTTACTCGGTGTGAGTAGGTGCGGCAAGGTGGTCGTCACCCTGTGTGAGTAGGTGCGGCAAGGTGGCCATCACCTTTCCTTTTTTTATGGAGTTAGAGCGAGAGCGGTCGGTGTCCATCTACTCCTCTTGTGCGTCGGTGTCCATCTACTCCCCTTGTGCGGCAAGGTGGCCGTCACGCGGTATGAGTAGGTGCGACAAGGTGGCTGGCACCTTTCCTCCTTTCATGGAGTAGAGCGATGGCGGTTGGTGTCCCTCACCTCCCCGTGGGCGGCAAGGTGGCCGTCACCCGGTATGAGTAGGGGCGGCAGGGTAGCCATCGCTTTTCCTCCTTTTATGGAGTTAGAACGAGGGCGGCTGGTGTCCGTCTCCTCCCCGTGTGCGACAAGGTGGCCATCACTCGGTGTGAGTAGGGGCGGCAAGGTGGTCATCACCTGACCTCCTTTCAAGGAGTTAGAGTGAGGGCAGCTCATGTCTGTCTCCTCCCCTTGTGCGGCAAGGTGGCTGTCGCCCGGTGTGAGTAAGTGCGGCAAGGTGGCCGTCTTCAGGGTGCTGTCTGGGGCTAGAGAATTAGCCGCCCCCCCCTGAACCTGGCGAAGGCTGGTCCAGTGGGGATGTAATTTGCAGTGACCGTGAACTCTGCAGCGAGTTACCTGAGTGCGTGAGGGGTGTGCGGGAAAGATACAGGTGCGCCCATCTCGCACGGAGCCCACGCAGCTCATTTCCGCTCCCTGGGTATCTCCTCCTGGGGTGGGTGTCTTGCCCAGGTAAGGTCGATGGGGTGCTTCGGGATTTCGCAACGTATTTTGAGTTCTGTTTTTGATGTTCTGCATTTCAGTGGGAACAGTGTGAGTGTTGTTATCAGACACAGGTAGACTGACGTGTTGTCGTTTTCTCAGCAAACGCTTAGCACAGCACAAAGTCAACTTCTCACTCTGGTAGCTGTGGAGAGTAAATAAGTAATGATGAGTAATATTGCATGAGTAATGATGAGTGAGATGAGTGGTGAGTGAGATGACTGGGTCAGGGCAATGTAGTATTTGCTGCCATCGTCTGACCTGTTTACCCCTGCATTAGCGCTGTTGTGGTGGATATGGAGGGTAGGTTGGGGAGAAGTGTGGGGTCAGGTGGGGGTTGATGTGGTTGTGGGCTATGAGTCAGCGTTTTCTCTACAGCTCTGATTCCTAACTTGTAGTGGTTGTAGTTTCTCGTACAGCGTTTAATTGTAATTTCTTGCTGTGTAGTGAAAACTTGTAGCTGATCCTAGTTACTGTCTTGCCTGTTTGTTGCGTAGCAATCTTAGATACTTGTAGTTCGTTGGTTCGCTGGTTGTAGATTGAAGTGGGAATTGGAAGGTTAATTGTAACACTATATTTTCAAACCACTGCCAGTAAATTTGGAAGGCGTCATGTGGCTCGACTTATTAGTAGTTTCATATTTTGATAATGTAGACTCCACTGTAGACTCGTAGACGTGGTTCATATGCTCACTACCACCAAATAATGTAGAACTCGTATTTTGTAGTTAAGTATATAGTAGTTGTAGCCGAGCTGTAGTTTACCATGAGCAGATTTGTAGGAAATAACCTTAGTTCACTTTGTCATGCGATGACAGGAGAAGATAAAGATGAGTCTGGGGTTGATTGTAGTTTATTTTCTTCAAAAGGAAAGCTCAAGATTAACACTGAGTATATTACAAAAGAGTGTAAGATGTGAGAGCGTTTTCTGCTTGCTAACTTCGTGGACCTGCCCCTCTTTTCCCCACCGTGCTCCTCTCTAGAGTCTAGACCCCCTTCTCGCTCTCTCTTCTACTTCCTTCTGCCTCCTAACTCCTCTCTCGTATAGGAGAGGTTGTGTCACGTGTACTGAACAGTTAAGTAGAATTTTCTCGATTCTGGGGACTTTCATATCAGGCATCACAAGGTGCTGTCTGGCATTCCTCAGAGAGAATGTGCAAACGCCATTTCCTTCAGCCTCTAGCTATGACTTTCACTTATCCTCTAGATTACATATTCCTAGCTATTATGATTTTTTAGAGTCCTGACACCCGTACAACTCCAGTTCTCCTTCGCACTTCATCTTTTCTTGCTTGATCCATATGTGTCACTCCACACATACTCCTCAGACACCTCATCTCCATTACATTCAAACTTTTCCTCTCTGCTACATGCATATTCCACTTTCCATCCCCATATAACGCAGTCGGTACCACAACACCCTCATATAGCCTTCTATTTACATCCAAATTAAGTGAAGGCCACCTGAACACTTTTTTCATTCCTCCCGGCACCTATCCTACTTCATTCATTCTAAACTTCACTTCTGCATCTATTCCTCCATCCACAGCAACATGTGACCCTAAATACTTAAAACACTGTACCTCCTCAAGCAACTCACCATTCAAAACTGTATTCATCCTCCTACCATCTACGAACATCATACACTTCATCATTTTTCTCTTATTCTCATTTACTCTCAATTTCCTCCTTTCACACACCCTTCCAAACTTCTCTACCAACTGTCTCAATCTCCTCTGAATCAGCCACCAGTCCAGTATTATCCGTAAATAGCAGCTGATTCAGATTCCACTCTCTACCAACAGCCTTCACCAGACTCAAATGTCCACCTAACACTCTTGCATTCACCTCCCTTACAACACCATCCATATAAATATTAAACAACCAAGGCAACATCACACATCCCTGCCGCAGCCCCACCAACCACTCACAGTATTTCCTACTCTTATACACGCTCTACTATTTACATAAAAATTTTTCTCTCCTTTTAGCAACCTACCATCAAGTCCATACAATCTTATAACAGTCCACAAGGCCTCCCTATCAGTTCTATCATAAGCTTTCTCTAAATAATGAAGAGCCAGAAACATCCTTACCATTCGCTAAATACTTTTCACACACCTGTATCACAGCAAACACCTGATCCGTGCATCCTCTCCCTCTCCTAAAGCCACACTGCTTATCACCAATCACTCCCTCTATACCCTCTCTAACTCTTTTAATCAACACCTTACCTACAACACTCAACAGACTTATTCCCCTAAAACTAGTACATTCGTACTTATCACCCTTACCTTTATACGACGGGACCACCCAAGCACTTGCACAGTCAACTGGCACCATGCCTCTCACAAAACACACATTCAATAATCTTACTAACCACTCAACAATAGTCGCTCAATGGCTTTTCATGCATTCCATAGCACACCCATGCATACCTGCAGCTTTCCCTGTTTTCATCTCCTTTACTTGCTCCTGCACTTCCTCCATCGCGATCAAATAATCATTCAACTCTCCCGGCACATCTATACGTTGCACCCTTTCATCTGCCACGGTCTCAGCCTCCCTTTCTTCCTCTACATTTAACAATCTTTCAAAACACTGCACCCATCTCTTCTTTACTGCATCCATCTCAGTTAACATCCTTCCATCCTCTGCTTTTACCTGCCCTTCCTTCCCAGACTATCCCTTTCACACCCTTTTCACCTCCTTCCAGAACATTTTCTTCCTCTGTTGAAAATTCTCAGTCAACCGTCTACCCCACCTCTCATCTCCTGCCACTTCAGCATCACACACAGCCCTTTTCACCCTATTCCTCTTTTCCTTATACCTCTAATATGACACTTCATCCTTCCTCTGCAGCCACACTTCATATGCATGTCTCTTCTCAGCCACAGCCATACTTACTTCCTCACACCACGATTCACTTCCCTTTCTTACACCACCACCCACTTGTCTTACACCACACACCTCTTCCGCATGCCTCACCACAGCACTCTTAAACAACTGTCATTCCTCCTGTACACTACCATTCTCCTGAGCTTTCACGGCATTCCACACATCTTTCAATTTCTCCTGATGCTCTATAATTTTATTTCTTTTATCCAACTCACTCACATTCAAAACTTCCCTGCCACACCTAACTCTCCTAGCTCTCATTAATCTCTTACCTACTCTCAACTTTCCCTCCACCAGGTAGTGGTCAGACATACCTCCACCCTCCCTTCTCAAAACTCTCACATCCAACAATCTTCCTATTACATTCCTGAACACAACCATATAGTCTATCAATGCTCTATCATCAACCCTTCCACCCTCCTGTCTCATCCATGTATACTTTTAAATATCTGTCTTCTCACTCAACACGTCCCTATTATTCGTTTCCCATTTTCATTTCTTATAGGTATACAATGCATTCCAACTACATCTTCAACTGCTACATTTCCCTCTCTAGCATTCAGATCTCTTATCATTACCATATTCACTTTCACTCCAAACCTCTGCAGACACTCATCAACATTATGTCAGAAGGACCCCTCTCTTCTTCATGCCTTTAGCTTCCAGGCCCATATGCACTCACAAATACTCACAACTCACGTTCAAATTCGCTTTCACCCACATCAGTCTCGATGACACCTCTTTCCATTCGATCACACACTGCTGTACTTCCGGGCTCACTAACAAGGCCACTCCTTCTCTCGCCCTTCCTCTATCAACACGTGACATCCTTCCATTCACACTTCCAAACATAGAGTCGCTTTTTCCTTTCATCTTTGTTTCACTCAAAGCTAACACATCCAGCTTTCTTCTCACAAACATTCTCCCAATCTCCTCCCTTTTAGCCTCAATCGTACTAAATCCACACACATTCATAGACCCAATCTTCAGGGTACGGAGATAACTCAAACCCCCATCCCTTTCCATTTCCTGTCTCATTGTAGAAACTAAAAAAAACAGGGGAGGGGGTCCCTAGTCCCCTCAGCCCGCCCCTTTTAGTCGCCTTTCACGACACACAGGGAATACGGTGGCAAAATTCTTCCTAACACAACCTGGCCGTAGAGTAGTAGTACCACCTCACAGTGCAGCCAAATTGTGTTCCCCCAGCCACAGT
>JAGKTI010022304.1:0-15319 GCA_018397915.1 Birgus latro | reverse complement strand
ATGATGATGATGATGATGATGATGATGATGATGATGATGATGATGATAATGATGCAGACTACTTGAGACTATCACACAGCAGACAGTAGCATTTTATCCCTGAGCCACCAAGATTCACTTTTCACTCAGGCATAAATTATACTGTTGCTCTGATATTCCTAAAAAGAAGGTGTATGATGAAGGAAGAGGTGTGTATGCAAGTCTTTCCATCCTCCTGCACAGGGGCCTGGTGGGGGAAGGATGTGGTGAGGAGCAAAGACAGGGGATGGAAGGTGTGGTAATGGGACTGGTGTGGTAAACAAAAGAGAATGTGGTTTTACGAGTATGGCAAGAGAAGAGAAGAGAACAAAAGAGAGGACGAGAGAGAAAGTAGCCTAGAAGAGGAGAGGAGAGGAGAGAAAAGAAAAAAGAGGACAGGAGTGAAAAGAAGTGAAGAGGAAATTCTAACAGAACAGAAGAGAAAAGAAGAAGAGAATAGATGAGAACATGAGAGAGAAAAGCAAAGGTAAAAGAGGAGAGATAAGATGGGAAAGAGAGGGAAGAAACAATAATTAAATGTGTACTGAATATATAACTGTATCACACTGGACCAACCTTCTTTAGTGGTGTATGAGATGACCTCCTGTCCATTCACCTCCCATATTATGTCACCTGGGGTCAGCTGCAGGGAGAAAGAGTACCAAGATTTATCAATGGGAATAGTAAGAATATCACCCTAACAAATAATGATTTTACTTGATTATCACCTGCCACGCTGCATCCACACCAAACCCATGCCGGTGTGGGTGGATGTGGTTTTTATCACTGTAATTCATAAAAGTGGCCCCACTAGACTTGGGCAGATGCAGGTAAGAACTTCTACGGGCTAAAGCGATGCAGAACTCCCACTCGTACCCACATGCACCAGCAAGCATTTGGTATGGATGTATTCTTATACAGTACACAAAACCTTAACCCCTTCACTCCGCTGACATATTTATCATATTCTATCATTTGTAGAGGCTCCATCATGCTTGTGTGCACTGGCCTTGGTTACCTGGTGGCAGCTCTCCAGGCTGCTCGATCTCTGGCAGCCTCCCTATTCAGTCTCTTATCCCTCATCCTTCATTTTACTGACATGACATATCTCTTAGTTATTCTTATAACTACTTGGTGATTTCATAAAACTCTGAACTGGACACTTTCTGAACTGGAGAGGTTAGATGCAGCCTTGATTAACCCTTCAATACTACATGTCTATCCTAAGCTGAACAAAATAAATCTCCTGGCATCAAGAATGATAACAAATTAGCCTATAAGAATTGGCTCCAAGGGGTGAAGTCCTCCATATGAATAATACATGGCACTGTTAAATCACAATGTGCTGTACAGTACACAGATTACAATCAAATAATTACATTTAACTTTAGGAAGACCCATCATGAAGTATCTATAAAATCCCATTTCTCATGGTTCCAACTTTGCCAGTGTTGCTTAATTGCAGATGAATAAACCAACACAAAATACACTAGTTTAAGGTGTATTCTGGGATGATTTAACAGTATTTATTGTTGAATCAACTGGAAATACACCTTGTAAATAAGTATAATCTAATGTCTGGTGATTCTTAGGGGGCACTATTAAGGAATTTTTGGCAAACAATTGTGAATGTGGTGGCCCTATTACAGTATATGGGTTTCATTGTAGATGTGTTTGTTCCCTAATAAACACACAAACACACACACACACACACACAAAGTATGTGACCTCTTTAATCTAATAGTGTACCAGAACATATTTTAATTGGGGCATGACGAAATACCAAATTGGCGGTCATTTATTGAATCAGCACCAAATCGGCACTTTCAATGGGAAAATATCATACTGTAGTTTTTATCACCATATTGGTTAATACACACCTAATTATCTGAAATACAGTCAAAATGTTATGTTTAACTGTTAATAAAAAAATCAGTATTCAGAGTAAAAACTTGCTAGAATTAACAGAAGTGTTTTGGCTTTAGCTTGACAATTCAACGTTACAGACTTTTACTTTCTATAAATATTGATTTAATATGCAAATACATTTACTTGAACTTTAAATTAATATCTATGCAAAACACAAGTCTGTCAAGGTGTGTTGGCGATCGATGGGGAAAATGCCAGCAAACTTTAGCACATTTTTGCTCTGAACCATGATTTTTTCGTAAACAGAAATTAAGCACAATTTTCTGACTGGATTTCAGATAATTAGGTGTGTATGAACCTACCTCATATGGTGAAAAAAATTATATTTTCCTACTAAAAGTGCCAATTTGGCTAAAGACCGCTGATTCTGTATTTTGTCGCACAGTTTTAATTAGCTATACTCTTTGAATTTATTAAACTTTCGAGATATCGTAGTTTACTTTATACAAAAGAGTTTTATGATCGTCTGGGAGGAACTTTGCAAAAATGAGTTAGCCTATTTACATTAAATATTAGTCTAAACCAATCAAAACACACAAAAAATACTGGGCATCAAAAATTCTGTGGTCATACATCAAATATAAATTTACCACACAAAAGACCCAAATTTAGCTAAAAGTCCACTCTGAGGGCAGGGGGGAATCATGAAAAATCTCCATAAAATAGGCCAACGTATCAACAGAGGGATGGAGAGCACTTTGGGTGAAACTACAGAAATCCCACACATAAAATTTGCAACTGTATTTTTTCTCAATAAACTATAAGGTAATAATCAATGTGACAGCTTTAAAAAGTTACAGAATGGTGTGATTTTGATTATATCACTATAAAACCAGCAGTTTTACACCCAAACCATGGCAAGTGGCCACCTGCCATGTTGGACTTTTTGGATGATCCAGCTTTATAGTCATTCCATCACTAACCATTCTTCCCTACTAACCTAACCTAATTCAACCAAACCTAACTAACCTTAACAATTGTGGGATGAATGAGTTTCAGATTTGAACTGACCCATTACCCTATATAGGACGCCACCACTGATGTCAATATAAACTTTGTGCTCTTGAGTAACATGATATTTTCGCTGAATTTAGGCACTGTGAATGAATTATACAATCTCTGATAACTTAGATGCTATTTCTGCAGAATCTGGACACCATATATGAATTTACATTTATGAAGGATAATCTGTCATAAAATTTTCATCATTTGTTAATGGGAGCTTTCCTGCAGGTTCACCCCACTTTGGTCCTTCCTATCATGTTGTTGATACCCTTCCTCTCACACAGATTACCCAAAGTACCCAAGAAATGTCTACAAAACTATCCAAAATCCCATAATTACAATATCACAAAAATCTTCCTAAAATCACCATAACACAGGGATAGTGAATATTCTGGTCCTTCCTATTCTGACCCACATACCCATCCTCTCACATCCCCCCAAAAAAAACAAGACAAATAAAAGACACACCCAAAAGCCGAAATGAGGGGGAAATTAATCAATTCCTGGTAAAAGCTGTATAGATATGATTGTCTATTCTCGTATCTAAGAAGTCCCTGGTGCCTGGCCCTATATATTTTTTCTTGAGTGCCTGGTGGTTGTGAGATACCCAAACTGGTCTAACAGCCACCCCAAAACCCAGCCTAGGGTCGAAAATTTTCAAATCGCGAAGGAAATGTGCGTATATTTGAGGCGACGATAACGTCCCGGGGTGCCCTGTTACCTGGCCCCTAGTGCTTTTCCCGTGTTACCTGGTGGCTGTTGGCGGCCGGGGAGCCCTCAATGATGTCGTAAATGATGGGCGGCAGCTCTGACCCGGCACCACCCAGGATGGAGAAGCCAAAGCCACACGTCTCACTTCTCTTTAACTTTACATATTTGATGGAGTCGGCCATCTTCCCCCCGCCGCCCCGTCTGCCAGCCCACTGCCAGGCTCTTCAATATTGCCGCCCCTCCCCCTCACATCACGCCCACACGCCCACACACGCCTCCCTGCTGCTGCCTGGGGTTATAGGAGCCCGACTGAGATATAGTCGTGGCAGTACAGTAGTGGGGTCACGGCCAACACCACTCAGCCTGCCAACACTCCACTACCCACACCACAACTTGTAAACAAACACTCGCCCGCCTTTTAAAAAACATATAAAGGTCATGTCGTAATTTAAATACCCCCAACATGTCCTTTTAATACGCCTCGAATGCTAATTAAACCTCCTTACAGTATACCGAAGATTTTTTATTTTTTTAAGTTACTGCCGCGACCTGCGACGTCTGCACACACAACCCATTAACAACATCTTCCAAGAAAGATGCATTTCATCCTTCCTGATAATCGACGACATTATTCTAAACATTTGCCAGATGTGTGTGTGATATCATATCGCTGGGGCTCCGGAAACCATGATGCAATATTTATTTTGGTATCACCTGAGTTTATTTTTTCCCTGAGGTGTCATACGTGTCACGAATTTGCGTTTTTTGTCGCTACAAAGAAAACATACTAAACTGCTCTCTGAAATTTTATCCACCTCTCTGTCGTCTAGTATTATATTACCCCATCACTAACACTGGTGCCCAGGGCTAGGTTAGGTAAACTGACAAGTTGGCCGCAGAACCGTATTCTCGCTGGGTAAGGAGGATCCCTAGAGCACCACTTCCTTAACGATTTATTTTCAAGACTTCCCATTAATATCCTTTTTTTTCTGCTTTCTCTTTAATGTCGACATAGCCTGCATGAATAACACACAAGAATATAATAACGAAGGCAGAATTAGAAATAAACCAATATGGAAGAGGTGTTAGCAAACTTCCTAGCCGCACTTGAGTACCGTGCCCAAAGTGGTATTGTGAGCTATGCTTACCTATGAATAACCAATGGGACATAAGAAGTGGACTTCTTGTGTGGTCTCACCTCTAAGACATGTGTCGCCCAATGTGCTCGTCATAGCAGGACTTGAGCATAGTTACTGTGGGCGTTGCGTCTGCTGTCTGGGAATGCGTTCCATTCGTCAATCACTAACCGCAGATCGTTCTCCAGCGGTCGGGCTCGGAGAGTTTTAGTGTTTTCTGGTTTATGTTAAGTTTAAAGAACTCAGAAAAAGGAATGTCTTCATACCCACGGTTTCCATCGTGACGTCCCCTCTCTTTCTTCTCTCAATAGCGTCTGAAATCCAAGTTGCCAACATCTTTCCTCGTATGGTAGTCCTTCCATTCCTGGAATCAGTCTCGTCGCTAGTGATCGTTGCACTCTCTCCAGTGTCTGGATATCCTTAACCAAGTGTGGCAACCAGCACTGTACTCCATAGCCAAGGATTGGGCGCACCAGTGAGATGTAGAGTGGTACAAGGATTTCTCCGCTCAGTTGGACAGTGAAGTTCCTTTTGATGACTCCAAGTCTACTGTTCGCTTTTGTTGCCACCTGTGCAACATGTAATGAAGGCTTCATGTCCAATGCCACCATGAATCCTAGTTCTTTTTCTAGGATGGTCTTCTCTAATGTTTTTACTACCCAGTTAGTAGTTGGCCCAGGGTTTTTATATCCTGTGTTCATCGTTTTACACATGTCTACATTAAAGTTCAACAGCCACTTGCTACTTCACTCACCCAGTCTCCTTATGTCTCGCTGCTAATTAGCCTCAATGTCTTCTTGTGACTTGATTAGGTATATTTTTGCATCGTCTGCAAACAAGGTGGCAGTCGATTCCAAATGGGGACCAAGCCGTTGATTTGGACTGCCAGCTTGTTTGCCGCTGATGCCAAATAAATAACCGAACCACCCATGAATGTAAACCATCACAGGCCACATAAAAGGATTGAATGTCCAAATTGCGAGATCTCATATTATTGCCTTTCTTTAATACATTTCACATATGTTCAAGATGCATATTGTGGACTCCAATAACCAGAATCTGTTTATCTATCTCTCTGTCAATCTTCTACTTTGTGGTTTACCCTTTCTGGATTCAGTTAGTTCACCCCAGTACATTTTCATCCAGCATGGGCATCTGGATGACTACTACACTCCTTTTACTCTAACCTGGCTGTGCTGAAGAGGGACGCCTTCTAGTGGTGGCACCGATTTGACAGGCGGTGGAGCAACCTGGTTATACAAACGTCCCCCAACCCCCTCCCTATCCCCCGACAGGAGGACAGTGGAGTGCAGAAGGGAATATTTGGCCTGTAATCACTACTACTGCTAGGTTTAAAACTGATCTCTTAAACTGGACCGCGGAGATGCAAAAAAGATTAACTCTAGAATATGATGATAGTCGAGCCTCTGTGGTACAGTGGCAGAGCGTGCGTCTCGCACGCTGGTGGGCGCGGGTTCGTCTCCCGCCAAGGTTGTAAAAACTTTGGGAAGCGTTCACCAAGCTACTGACCACTTTGGCGGACACAAGGGGTGCCGTGGTTGAAGCAGTATCGCATACTAGTATGCTTGCACCCAATCGGCTTATGGCGGGCCGATTACACTTGGTTCACAGACTACACACACATCCAAAGCCACTACAACACAACAGTTACACTCACAAGCACATCTCACTCTACATACAGTCTCTACCAGACAGCCTAAGCCACTGCTTAGAAATACATGGCTTGTATCGTCCCTGCTTCGGTAGGGATAGGCCGGTCCTGCAGTGGACCTCAACGGCTGATAACGACGACGATGATGATAGTCACGAAGATGCGGCAGTAATAGTTTAGTAGCTGTAGTCCCAGGTTCATCTGCATGTGAACCCAGTGCAGGACTACTGGCTTTAATTGCCTTTCTGTCCACCATTCTTTTGGGGAATAGGGAAGTTGAGAGACGATTGCAAAACCAGGCAGTGGAGTCACCTGGTTATATCTGTGCCACCACATGAAGGCATTCCTATCCACCACCATACTAGGCAATAAAACACCTATAATTTTTATCACTGCGAATTTAATATTTTGCAAAGCAGCCAGGAAAGACAATATCAATACATGTTAATAACAGGATTAAGGTGGTGGCGAACATCATCCATGCACTTGATGTAGTGCTGCCTATTTCAATCTTAGCCTATATTATTCTTTTTCTGTGCCTCCTCTCCTCTCTTCCTATTTCTACCATCTTTCCTGTCACTTATTATTGCAATTCTTTCTTTTACAGATGGCTTTACGACAAGCCGAATGGTTTCCTGTAAGCCAAGAAACCATTTACAGTGCTGGGTGGTAACCAAATAACCAAACCACACGTGCTCCCTACGTATCAAAAAGTTGGTTGGTGGAGGGTCAGTGCCCCTCCCCGTAAAACAAATAACTCAGAGTCAAATAACTCAGATTATTTTATTGCATTACTGATGAATAAGCGTGTGAATAATCAAGCATTTGGATAATTTGGATTTTGAAGTTAGTTGTGTGAATAATTAATGTTGTTTGGATAATCTAGCATATGGATGGGTCTGAAGTTAGAGTATTCTGTTAATATGGATAATTTCTCATATTTGGTTAACCAGATAACTAGATAATCAGGACTCCGGATAATCAAGAGCTTGAATATTCGAGCTGCTGGAAAACAAACATTTAGATTATCAATTGAGAGAATTGGGAGTTTGGATAATTCTTCTGCTTGATAATTAGGTATTTGGATAATCATATGGATAACTGAGTGATTATTTGAATATCTTGACAGCCTAAGTAGAGATTGGGTAATCAAATATATGGATGATCAGTGGTTAATCAGGGGTCTGGGTATTAATTTTGAAAATATAGAGCCAGTACTTACGGTTTTCATGAGGTAGACTTTCTTTGGTTGCCTCTCACCACCTCTCCAACTGGGCTCGCATTCTCGGGGATTAAAAGAAGCTCCTCAATACCTCTTCCTTGCCAGTTTATTTTTGGATATGGCTGGCTAATATCGTTTTGTACGTTTTTTATACAGTTTGGTGATAGCAGAATAATTTATAACGCAGAAGAGGATGGCAAGGTGTAAAAAGCAAAATATGCTTAGGTGTTTGGAAGCCTCCTTACCCGACAATAATACCAGGCAAGATCTCATACCAGAGGCGTTACCATCTCCTTTACGCACACCGGTATTATATTCCTGACTCCTCAAACTTTTATTCAAATTTCTGGATATTTCTGGTGGTGAAGGAGCTGATGCACCTGAACGCTGGCCTCTCATGCACCGAAAAAATCATGAGAGAGGACGTAGTTGCATCCATGAATTAACAAGGGCATTAAAGAGGAAATGACCCCTTGGAAGTAGTAATGTGTGTGTGTGTGTGTGTGTGTGTGTGTGTGTGGTGGTAATGTACTGCTGGCGTGGGGAAGGAGGTAATTACCCCATCAGCCCCCAACGGAGTATGGGGTGATTGGATAACATCACTTCTTTCCTCCCATGGGTATAATTACCCCACACGGCTTGTTACGTTAGGGACTCAGATGCTCCAGTATTCCTCTGGTAAAACAAAACAAAGCAAAAAGAAAATAATGTTTTTGCCTGAGCTTTCACTGTAAAAAAAAAAAAAAAAAGGGGGGGGGGGCGGGGACAGGCAATTGTTATTAAATCTGTAAATATCAGCCCAGACTCACGGGAATATGATTAACGTGTTTTTGAAGCTTCATTTCTGGTAACTGGGCGAGGTGAACAGGAAGGGCAGGTGGCGGGAGAGGCGCAGTGAAGGAGGCGTATATCTCAACTACCTATTCTGTGGGGAAAACAAAATACACTTACCTTAATTTGTTGGTATGGAAACGTTTGTTCATAAAAGGTTATCTTGTCAGTTGAGAGGACTCCCTAGCACCTCTTCTTTGCCAGTTTATTTCTGAATATATTAAGATTAAGGAATACTCGTATCTCCTTTCTCCAAGCACATGGGTGGAACCAGATATATTTTTTAGATGTTGCCCATATTTTCCAGAGTAATACTGGTTCAATATCCCCTTGTTCTAAGCCAGCTAAGTAACATTTGTCAGTGTGAATGGTTTGTGTGGGAAAAATAAACATAATAACCACTAAAAGGTGCATTCGGTACATAAATACACACGTTAGTGTGAAAACCAGGGGCATGCACACATCCCCACGACGCTCATAGGCAAGCTGATTATAGAGATAAAAGCAGCAGTTCAGTTTCGTTTTTCCATCCTCTTTCCTACTGCATAAAGGCTTCCTGCCCTAAACCAAGCGACGCGGCAACGCTGAAGTAATTCCCCCCTCCGACCTAACTTAAATTAACAGCTTTCGACAGCTATCTGTGGCCATATTGGGCCGCTCAGCATTTGCCCAAATGACAGCCGTTTCTGGACCGCGCGTCGCTTTGCGCGAAACCAACAATTTAAATGTCGACGCAGGAGTAAGTATTTCGCCCCCTTGTCGGGTCGTTATAAAACATTTTGACGTCATGGAATAGTCACACCACACACCCATACACGTGCCCACACACATGACCCAACCAGTCATATACAGGGGAAACTGGAGAGACAGGACGCGATAGGAGAGAGAAGGAAATTGGAGAGACAAGGAGGAAGGGATTGGGACGCGATAGGAGAGAGAAGGAAATTGGAGAGACAAGGAAGAAGGGATTGGGACGCGATAGGAGAGAGAAGGAAACTGGAGAGACAAGGAAGAAGGGATTGGGACGTGATAGGAAAGAGAAGAGGAACGGTGGAAAGGGCAGGAATTGAGGGCACGGCGTTAGCTGGCATAAACCGCTCTCATCTTCGTACTGCTTTGTCATGTTATCTCACTTTTGAGAACTGAACTGCAATCAAACCCTAGACTCGTCTTTATCTTTCTCCTGCCACCCATAACAAGACCAGTTTGAAAATTCTCTCCTCTTACAACCCTATAACATTTTGGGAAACACCTCGGCTACAGCTACATCTACCCATCCATCCATTCATCTATCCACCCATTTATCCATCCATCAGTCAATCCATCCATCCATCTGTCCATCCATCCATCTATCCAACCATCCATCCATTTATCTATAGATCCATCCATCCACCCAGTCTGCAGTCTCCTACCCTACATTTTATACTTCTTTACATAACACACACACCACACACACAGAGGTTGAAGATTCACCAGTGCATCTCAACTAAGGTCAATGCTGGATGTGGGTAGGTGTTTTTTTGTTTTGTTTATGTGTTATGCTGCGTGTTCAAAAGGTCAACTCCTTGTCCTTTGATCACGAGCGACTGATCTGGGGTTCTTTTCTAGACCAGGTCAAGTGCATACAACTAGAGGAAGAGAGCATAAAAAATCGGCTCAATCAACCTTACACGTATATTACCTTGAGCTCTACAACACTGAACAATATACAAATACATATTCACACAATACACTATTCAGGTACTAGGCACAATCAGGACAAAGGGACTCTGGTATGGGCTGCCGAATACTTGGGCTGCTCACAGTTGTCAGCCAGGTGTGAGGGGAGTCCCATCAGGGGTGTCCTCTCGCAGGAGGCACGGGACTACTGCCGGGGGCTGGGTCGTCCAAGCTGGACTGCTGAGCGGCGTAGAAGGAAGTCCTTTCCTGGTGGGGCCTCAGAGGGGAGTCAGCTCCCGGGGATAGGACCAAATAAGGCAAGCAGGCGCGCTTGTCTGTGCTCGCTTCTGGAGGTGGAGTTCTGGCTGATGGGGTGGGGGAGGTCACGCACCGGGGTTCTGGGGGTGCCCCCAGGTGTCCGAGGGCTGCAGTCTTCCTCGGGCTGAGCCGCCATCAGGAGCAGCCTGCGGAAACCCTTCCTACGGGAATCCGACAGCTGGGGGCGTCGTCTGGGTGCTGGTTTTAGGGCGTGGACTCCCAGGCTTGTCATGGGGCCTCGCCAGAGCTCCTCCAGCTGCAACTCCTCCAGGGGGCTGCTTCTGTGGGGATAGAGAGAGAAGAGTGGGCCAAGCAAGAGACGTCCTCCATAGGGAAAGTGACCGGGGTAGAGGACGAAGAGTGGATATTGGCCTGCTGTCCCTTCCCAGTGTGGATAGTGGCTAACACTGCGGTTCCTCTAACCCTAGAGACAACAGGTGAAGAGCGGATGGTGGTCTGCTCTCCCTTCCCGATATGGACGGTGGCCTGTGTCGCGGTCCTGCTCCCTGTGGAGGTGGCATACAAAGGACGGACGGTGGCCAATCCTTCCTTCCCAGTGAGGATGGTGGCCTTCGTCATGCTTCTGCCCTTCTCCAGGTATACAGCCAAAGAGTGGACGGTGGCTTGCTCTCCCTTCCCGACATGGACGGTGGGCTGTGTCGCAGTGCTGCAGGGGGTTGCAGCCGAAGAGCAGATAGTGGCCTGCTCTCCCTTCCCGACATGGATGGTGGCCTGTGTCGCAGTGCTGTCTGGGGCTGTGGTATCAGCCCCACCCCGAACCTGGCGAAGACTGGCCCAGCTGGAGAGTAGTCTGCCGGGACTGTGCACTCGTAGTGGTGCTGGTTGAGGGTGAGAGGGGCACAAGGCAGTAGGGGACGTAAGTCCCTCTAGCCCTGGACCTACGCGCACCCAACATGCCTCCCAGCGGTCTCCTCCTAGGGTGGGTGTTGCGACATCCCTCCCTGGGTCTCCTGGCGGGGTGGGCATTTCATCATGCAAAGACAGGAGCCTGCAAGATTGTTCCTTCCAAGAAACAATAAAAACAACAAAGAGCCAAATTCAAGACCTATGGCTGTGTTGGTGTAATCTGATGCTGATTGTTGTCCTAAAAACATCTCTAAATTGGTGGACTGCAAAATAGAACTGCCCTTTTCCTGCAGTCCACCATCCTCCTTTTGGGGGATATGGAGGGAGCTGAGACAATTTTATAAACTCTCACTCTCATCTGAACAAAGTCGCCTGGATGGAATGGATTGCTAGAATTGTCCTAACCATGAGACAGTTAATGGTAACAGTAATAATACTTTCGGTTGCAATGACTCATTCTCAGCTGAACAAAATCATTGCTGGAATGAGTGATGTCCCCTACAACGAGAGGGTTAATGTATAATAAAGAATTGTTATCTGAAAATACATTAACTGAGGGTAAGATAATGCTAATTAGATCAGGCTACATTGGAAGTAAAATCTTTTACCTACTATTCCACTGCCTGCTTCACAGTTTGCGTATGTCCGTTACTCTTTTCCGTTCCTCAGCAATATTAGCCATTGGAAGAAAATTACAAGCAAAAGGTCAGTTAGGAAAATATTTGTATCTATGGGCAAAGAAACATACCAAACCTTTCTCAGCTCAGGAATATATAGCCAGCAGAAGAAAATTACAAGTGGGAGGTCAAGTATTAGGCAAATGTTTGTATGTATGGGCAGAGAAATATACCAAAATTTTCTAAGCTTGGGAATATTAGCCGAAAGAAAAGTGAGATGCAAAGAAAGTAAAATACAGCTATCAGCTGCACATACCACACCTCTCAGTTTAGGAATATTAGCCAACAGAAAAGAATGGACTGCAGAGGTGAAATATTTGGTGAACTATTGTCCCAAACATACAGTCAATTCGTTCTTGATATTGTTTATATCGTATCATTTATAAAGACTCAAACATGCTTGCATGCATTGGCCTTAGTCACCTAATGGTGGCTCTCCACACTGCTCGATCTCTAGCAGCCTCCCTATTTCTGTCCCTTATCCCTGATGTCATAGTTTGTGACTTCGTCCCTGGTCTTTTCCGGTCTGCCTCTCACAACCGTTTGCCCGGCATTCATACTTCTCTCTTTCTTGTAGGCTAGCCAAGTTTTGTTTTCCCACCCAGGTTGTGTGTGGGGACCTTAAAGATAGCAGTAAATGGGCTCAAGATTGTGTCATACAGAGAGCTGCTGCCATCACCCTACATATGTTAATAATGACCATGGATTTAGCATTACGTACTCGTTATTTGGAGAGAAGAGGGCAGACTCTTCCCATGTCTCTTGATCTTCCTGCAATAACAGAAAATCAAACCCCAGAGTGGACATCATCGTCATCATCATCATCCAATCCTATTTTCTCACCACTACAGACAAAAACAGTAGCAAAAATGGTAAGAGTCAATGTTATATCCCTTTGAGGTGTATGGACCCAAGGCCAGGCTACCCCAGTCCAGTGCAGGTAATGGTATATGACCAATTTGGCTTTGTTATTTTGTTTTTATATTTCCTTGGATGGTACAATCTTCAAGGCTTCTGGCATTTGGTTCCTTCTCCTTTGCATTAAAAAAAAAAAAAAAAAAAACTTGTGTCCAATCGAGCATTGTCTTAACAGAAGCAGAGCGATCCAGGCCAATGCTAGTCACCCCTGGCTTAGAAGGCAGGTGGCCAGTACCTCAACACTTAGCAGCATTACCTGATAATAAATCCCAACCACTCCTCAGAAGTAAACCCTTTCAGATCTCACCTGGTTGGAATGCCTTACTCACTAGACCACCAGGAGTCTAAAAAACTGTATGAGAGCAACAAGACTGTGCATGAAAGCCCACCCTTGGTTTCCCTGCATGTATCAGAGGACTGTCTCACAAAAGGACAGAGGGAGATGGCACTAGCATCCATCCAACATCTGATCCAGTGTTGCCCAGTAAAAAGCACAGGGGCCCATGACTATGCTACTTAGACCTGACAGTGAAGGAAAAAGTGACCATTGTTGAGGCATTTAGTAGGAGGTGGGTGGATGTGGCATGTCTGCAGGAAGTCCGGTACAGGAGTGGATCAGCCAGAAAGATTGCTGGGAAGGATTGCTACTATAAGCTGTTTTGGCAGGGGGGAACTGACGGATATGGGGGTGTGGGTGTGTTGGTTGCGGAGAAATGGGTGGAGTATGTCATGAATGTCATGAGAGTAAGTGATAGGATAATAGTAGTGAAAATTTTGATTGACGGGTGATGGTTTCAGTCATATCAGCATATGCTCCGCAGGTAGGATTGGATGACGCAGAGAAGGATAGATTTTGGGATGATTTAATACGTGTAGTAAGTGGTATGGGTGATGATGAGGTAGTGGTTCTGGGAGGGGATTTAAATGGTCATGTTGGTGAAGCAGCTCAAGGTTATGAAGGAGTCCATGGAGGATGTGCATATGGTGTGAGGAATGCGGAAGGGGAAAGAATACTCGAGTTTGGGGAGGCTATGGACATGATTGTGTGCAACACACATTTTAGAAAAAGAGTGAGTAGATTGATTACGTACGAGTCCGGGGGAAATAGTAGCCAGATAGATTATTTTCTGGTAAGGAGGGTTGATAGGAGATTAGTGAGGGATGTTAAAGTTATAGGAAGCGAGGAGTGTGTTCAGCAGCACAAACTGTTGATTTGTGACATGGTGCTTAAGGAACGAGTGATGAGAAGGATGACATATGTACCTAGGAGGAAAATATGGAAGCTGAGAAACCAATCAGTAAGGGATGCCTTTTATAGTGAGATGAGGAGAGTGGTGGCTGAACAGGAAGCCGAAGATAGAGACGTTAATGAACAGTATGGAGCCCTTAAGAACAACCTCTTGAGAGTTACCGATGCAGTATGCGGTTGGACAAGAGGCCCACCAAGACATAAAGTAACTTGGTGGTGGGATGAGAGTGTAGAAGCCGCAGTTAAGGAGAAGAAAAGGCTTTTCCGGGAATGGAAGAAGGGTGGTAACAGGGAGGAGTACTTGGCTGCCAAGCGCAGGGCTAGAAGAGAGGTATACAGGGCGAAGTCTGAGTCACAGAGACTTTTACTTGATAATCTAAATCATGAAGGAAGGAAAAATATGGTTTTTAGGGTGGCAAATCAGGTGAAGAGAGATAATCGGGACATTGTAGGCGAGCAGTGTGTGAAGAATGATGAAGGAAGGGTAGTGGTTAACAGTGAGGATATTAAAGATGCATGGAGAGAGCATTATAGCCGGTTGTTGAATGAGGAGTTTGATTGGGATAGGGAAGGTTTGGAGCCAGCTGATCCAGTGTTTGGGCCTTGGCCTTTGATTGACGCTGCTACTGTGAGTGAGGCAATAGGCAGGATGCGGGTGGGGAAGGCGGCAGGTGTGTCTGGGTTGACTGCCGAAATGTTGAAGGCCTCAGGAGATATTGGGGTGAGGTTAGTCACTGACCTGATAAATATGATTATATATGAGTGTGTGGTCCCAGATGATTGGCTGAAGAGTGTAATTGTAAATGTGTACAAAGGGAAGGGTGATGCCCTGGAAAGGGGAAATTACAGAGGTATAAAGCTCTTAGATCAGATAATGAAAGTAATGGAGAGAGTTCTAGAAGGTATGATTAGAGAAAGAGTGAATATCAATGAGATGCAGTTTGGGTTTATGCCAGGCAGGGGGACCACTGATGCCATATTCATTGTTCGACAGCTTCAGGAAAAATATATTGGCAAGAAAAGGGAATTGTATTTTGTTTTTGTTGATTTGGAAAAGGCCTTTGACAGAGTCCCTAGAGAGGTGGTGAAGTGGGCAATGAGAAAGCT
>JAGKTI010022303.1:0-13325 GCA_018397915.1 Birgus latro | reverse complement strand
GTGTGTATTTCGTGGGCCAGGAAGGTGGTATGGCCGATGTCCATGGGGCCAGTAGAGAATATGTCTTGGAAGTCCAGGAGGAGTTGGTGGAGGGAGAGGGCTTGGTGCTGGATGAGGTGGCTTGGGACTGAGGGTAGGATGGGTGTGGAAGGTAGGGTGGGGTCGTGGCATGGTTCAGCCTCTTCCATGTCTCCTACGATGAGGCCTTTAGGCAGGGTGAGAGGAGTGTTGGAAATGTTGGCCACTCGGACTGCGGTGATGTGGGGGGGGTAGGAAAGTGGGGGA
This sequence comes from Birgus latro, assembly GCA_018397915.1. Lineage (NCBI taxonomy): Eukaryota > Metazoa > Arthropoda > Malacostraca > Decapoda > Coenobitidae > Birgus > Birgus latro. Next base: position 13,040 of record JAGKTI010022303.1, on the reverse strand, counting down.
GAGGATGCAGGCGGCAGATTCTCCTCCCAGAGGGGCTGGGGAGAAGAGGACGGAGTTTCCGAAAGGGCGATGGAGTTTGAGCCATGCTTCGTGTTGGGGGGGGGGATGGTGAAGGCGGAGGCTATGGTGGCAGGGAAGGTGNTTGGGTATTTGGGGTAGGTGGTTTCTTGAAGTGAAGACAGTGCTTATAGCAGTCTATTCTGGTTCAAAGTTTCTGGAGGAGGTCCAAGCCCAGGTAGCCATCGTATTCTGTGCAGGTAGAATTGAAGATTATGAACTTGTGATCAGTGGAGGTATGCTGGTGGGTGGCCCTGATTTCCTCTGTCTCCCCACGGATGGGCAGGGGCTCATCCCCCGCATCTACGAGGTAGGCGGTGGTGGGGAGAAGAGGACCGAAGGGTGAGGAATGACGGGAATAGAAATGGTGGTATAAGCATGATCTGGCCGCTCCCATGTCAACCAGAAGCCTTGCCTGTATCCCGTTTATGGTCATTTTGTCACAGACTGGGGGATGGTACTTGTGTGATGTGGCCCCCGCCACCGTGGGGAGGTGTGGAGGCGGGCATAAAAATCCAGGTGGGCCGGGGTGAGCTCCTCGCCAGGCTCTGGTTCCCCGGAGTCGGAGTAGTCCGTTGTGGGGGTGTCATTGTCCTCAGGTTCCTCATCAATGGAGGAGACCTTGCGCTATCCTTGGTTATTTTTGTTACGTCGGGATGCTTTCAGCTGCTCGCGCATGTCGTGAATGAGGCACCTATTGTTGCATGCCAAGAATTCCCAAGGATTGATAGATATGAGATTGTTTGTCTCTTGTGGTTGGGCGCCATTTGTTGGGGTGGACCTGTGGGATGGGAGGTGGCGTTGGCTGCATGGTACGGTTGGGGGCTGGTTGGGTCCTCTGGAAATGTGGCTTGTTGGTTGGGACCCGACTGACTGCTCTGATATGCTGGGGGTTAGGAAGGGCGGCGAGGACACAGCGCACAAGTTGTATGTCTTTATCAAGGTCTCCCAAGGGGTCATGGATACTAAAATATTCTCTGACGTTGCTGGGGAGGATCCTGATGAAGGTGTTGAATGTGTGAATGTCCCGGGAGGCTGTGTTTGCTCCCGGGTAGGCGGCGGTGACGAGTCGCCTGGCTTGGATGGGTGTGTCATCCAGGTTATCGTTGTAGGTAAGGGCATCTAATTGTGATAGGGCGATGACCTTTCCTAGTGAAGAGGTGGCAGCTTGGGTTACTATGCCCTTGAATTGAGCCCAAGTTAGGTCAGGGGCAATTTTCGTAGCAATGCAGGAGACTATCCTTCCCAAGTGTAGTAAAGTGACTGCTATTTTTTGTTTGTCGGTTTCAAAGCCTATTTTGAGTAAGGGTTCAATCATGCACATGTATGTGTTGATATCGTATTGTTCAGGGTCAAATCTTGGTATGGGGATGTGCGTTTTGGCTGCCATTTTGATAGTTTCCCTGACTGTTCCTTGGTGTTCTACTGACGACTGGGTCGAGGACCACCGCTTGCCACCAGTATTATGCTCTGTGTTTTGTGGCGTGACCTCCCGCTCCGAAAATACACAGGCTCAACCTCAGGTTTGTCGTTGTGTCTTAAGGTGTGACTACTCGCACCACAAGTCACAAGCACAAGCTTTTTGGGGTCCTTTACTACACGACCGGGTTAGAACATTTACCAAAGGAACAGGGCAAAAACACAGGCAAACCAGTACAATACATATATTGACCAGATTTGGGAAAAACAATACAATATGGGATACTACATGTGGCACTTGCAGAGTTAAATTACAACAAATCAAGCAACACTATTAATAGCAGAGTGGCACACTGGGAAGGATGAGTCTGTGGCTCACTACATGTCCAAGTTAGGGTTGCACAATGAGTTCAGGTCTGTTTCTGGCCTTATATCCCCTGATAGAGGCTTTCTCCTCCACACCCTAGGAGTGATACTGAACCAGGACTCAGTGATAAGTTTACTGGGGATCACTAGAGGAATCACAGTGGGGCTCAGTCGTGAAGTGGGGAACACGGTACACTGGGGAGGTGAAGGAATTCACTAAGGGAAGGAGAAGTCACCGAAATCACTAGGGGGAGTCACGTATATGACTAGGGCCGGAGTGACGACAGGAGCGGGAGGGAGAGTCCTCACGCTCTCCGGAGGTTCAGGTGTCGGGCAGGTGTGAGAAGGAGGCCGGTATGGGGTGAGGGCGTCACCTCATATCGTGAGGCAACTCCGGAGGTCCCTGGGCCCTCAGGACTATGACTGAAGAGGTCCAGGAGACAAGTGGCCTGGCGAAAGGCCCAGGCTCGGAGTGCGGGGAGTGTCAGGTGGCCCCGGGGAGTCCGGAGAGGAGGGCACGCCCCTCACAGGTCGAGGGCTGCGGTCTCGGGAGGAGGACGAGGCCGTCAGGAGTCGCCTGTGGCCTGCGTGCCCCTGGGAGTCCGTCAGCGTCAACTGTCAGGAGGTGGGCAGCAGGTCACGTCCCCCACACGCTGGACCTGTAGGGAAGAGAGAAAGACGTCTCACTTGGCCACAGGAGGGGAGGGCCGAGCAAGGGACTCGCTCCCCTTCATGAGTCTCCGGCTTCATGGAGGAGGGGAAGCCGGAACTCGTGCCCTTAGCCTGGCAGGCCCGATGGGAGCCGCTGAAACTCCACGCCGGGAGGGAAGGAGACCCAGAGGGCGCTCCTTGGACCTGGCAAGCCCGATGGGTGTTGCCAAAGTGCCCTGATGGAGGGGAGACCCGATGGGTGCTCCCTGAGCCAGGCAAACCTGACGGGCGTTGCCGAGGTGCCCCCTGCTCCGAGGGTGACAGGATAGAGATATCTGATGAATGCTCTCAGTGAGGCAGACTCGACGGGTGCTACCTCGCTCCAGCTGGAAGGCTGACGCAGCTGCGGCGTGCCTGGTGGGTGGCACCGCAAGGGCTCTGCTCCCTGTCCCCGGGTTGGCAGGAGGAATCCGACGGATGCTTTCACACATGTTTGCCCGACGGGCGCAAATGTGATACTGCTCCCAGAGGAGGGAAACAGACGGGGAAGAACTGATGGTCATTCCCTCATCAGCAATTTCGTCAGGAGTTGCTATGCTGCTGTGTGGGAAGACTGCAAGACAGCTCCCAGCCCGAGTCTGATGAGGGCTGGCACGGTTGGAGAGTAGTGCACTTGGACTGCTACCTCGGGTCTGGTCCGTTTGTGGAGAGGAGGGGCTTATGGAAGAAGGTGAGGTAGGCCGTTGTGGCCCGGAAGGCCATTTCACCCGTAAGGTGAGTATTTCCTCCCTATTTTGGTGGTTGGTGGTATCGGAATTGGTGTGCATTTTATTCACTTATCCATCTGAGAGTATCCCAATAACTGTCATGATCACGCCAGCTCTATGTCAGATGGTTTTTGCAGCTTAGAATGAGTCATAAGAGCCTGGGAGTGTTAATATACACCATTAATTAATGATTGGACAACTCTGTTACTTTATTCCAGTTAACGGTAGACAATTTTAGTCAGCTGAGAGTGCGTCATATGAGCCTGCATGTACAATCAACCAGAGTGGCATAAATCACAACATACTGTACATAATACACAGTACGTCCAGGGAAAGGTGTGCAAAATTTCACGAAGGTATTCTTAGGTTCATTTATCAGTAGCTACTCTAATAAATGCTATATCAACTTGGGGCAAATTCTTACCATTACAAAGTACAATTACTAATGACTTGTGGGTGAAAATGATCTTCCTCATAATTCACGCACAAGGTCAAGAGAAACCGATGCTGATGTACTAATTTGGATTCAAAATTTGCCCAAAAATAACATGAAAAATCCCACCCAGTTCTAAAAGTGTGTCCAGGGCTTAATAATAATAATAATAATTTGGCAATACTGTAGTAAGAATAAAGGCTAATACAAATGAAGTCTGCAGGCTCCAGTTGAAGGGGCTCAGACAAAGGAGAGAGAGAGAGAGAGAGAGAGAGGATGAAGTGAGGGAAGGAAGGAAGGAAATGAGGACAGAGAAGAGATGAAGATTACGCCACGCATGTTTATACTTCAGTATCACCATCATCTCACTTGAGATTACATTATGTCACACACACAGCTAGTTATTTTATTCTGCTAAAGGCAGCTCTCTCATTCTTAAGTCTCCTGAGCTGATTATATCATATGTCAACAGTAAACATAAATACAGTACAATACTGTATAAAGGAAACAAAAGTTTCTCCTAATACACCACCTACTCTACTTTTCACTTTGCTCTGCTGGTAAATTCTACCAAGCCAAGAGGCCTGGTCCTGTATTCTTGTTGGTTAAGGAAGCTCCCTAACACCTCTTCCTTAGTTAAGTAGTTTTAGATACAGCTGGTTAATGTGATTTTGTACATTACTGATGATAAGTACAGTATGGTGATATCAGAATGACCTGAGTGACATAGGCTAGAAAACAGTAAGGTGTAGCTAATAAACGAAATAAATCACTTTAAGATATGCAAGGGAGCTTTCTTAACTGACAAGAATATCAACCCTTGGTGTGTTTCTATGACCAACTGTGGTACTCTAATGTGTCGGGGAGGAAGGTGATGGACATGCTCTAAATGAGAAGTACGCGTAGTGGAACAGGTGAACTTCTGTAATGATGAAGTTAATGGAGGTTACTTTTAATCCCAACACAACTAGAAGTCCCTCTTAATCTGAATAAAATCATCTTGAAAAAAAAAAAGGGAGGGAAGGGGATCCTGGTAGTGAAAGGGTAAATCTTAAGTCTATCTATCTACCGGGTATCTATTGCCAGACACCATAATCCAGTAAGGGTGGCCATTTGACTTATTTGTTTTACAGGGAGGGGCACTAACCCTCCACCAACCCACTTGTTGACATGTAGGGAGCACGTATGGTTTGTTATATGGTTACCACCCAGCGTTGTAAATGGTTTCTTGGCTTACAGGAAACCATTTGGCTTGTCACTCACTGTAAAGCCACCTGTTAAGGAAAGAAAAGCAATAAGAAGTGACAGGAAAGATGGGAGAAATAGGAAGAGAGGAAGGGCAGGCACAGAAATAGAATGATAAAGGCTAAGGAAGAAGTAGGCAGCACTACACACAAGTGAGTGGATAATGGTCGCCACCACCTACCACTGTAAAGCTTAAGTGCTAAGTGTTAATGTGTTTGATGTCACAGTTCCAGGAACTGTTCTGCTGGAAGAAGTAGTCCAACAAATTGAAACTGCCTTTAGTATAAACATTACATGTGTGTTACAAGGTCCAGGTCAGGCTGAAGCTACTGTATCTTCATATTAACCCTCTCATGGTTAGGACAATTTTATTAATGTTTACTGGTACTATTCCAGCTAGTGCCAGATAATTTTATTCTGCTGACTGAATCATACTGATACCATTATCTCTCTCATGATTAGGATAACTATGATATTCCATTGTAGCTCATGCCAGATGGTTTTATTCTGGTGAGAGAGTGGTAGGGGTCAGAGTGTACAGACACAGTTTCAGTCTACGGTAGGTGGTGGCGACCATCATCCACTCACTTGATGTAGTGCTGCCTACTTCTTCCTTAGCCTTTATCATTCTTTTTCTGTGCCTGCCCTCCTCTCTTCCTATTTCTCCTATCTTTCCTGTCACATCTTATTGCTTTTCTTTCCTTTACAGGTGGCTTTACATTGAGTGAAAAGCCAAATGGTTTCCTGTAAGGCAAGAAACCATTTACAACGCTGGGTGGTAACCATATAACCAAACCATACGTGCTCCTTACATGTCAACAAGTGGGTTGGTGGAGGGTTAGTGCCCCTCCCCATAAAACAAATAACTTAAAGTCAAATGGCCACCCCTTACGGGATTATGGCGTCTGGCAATCGATAGACAGATAGATAGATAGAGTACTTTTTCCACAGCATATTACTACTTTGACCGCAACGTCATTAGTGGGTGTTTACCAATACTTGTGGAATATTTGCAGCAAATCAGAATCCTTTTAGGACCCTATTTTGCCTTACCTCTGATAAGAAGATGTGAAGGAATCATATCTGCTCTGGAACCATCAAAGAAAACATACCTGTAAAGAATAGAAAGCCAGTGTCAATACCTGTAGGGAAGAAATCACATAAATACTACAAAGGGATCAATTTAAGTGGATATTGTAGTATCTCATTACATGTGCTCGTATTTTTGTATCCTGTAGAGGTTTCTGTGATTGGATAAGCAATACAGACTTGCTCAGAAGCCATACAAGGGTGTTGCCAGGATCTTGGTAAAGTTGGATATTGTTTGCAAGAAATGGAATTCATTATTATTGTTTAAAAGGTACTGTATACTTGGTACTTCCTTTGTTCAGATAAACAAGACAATAAAATGTAGCCATAGTAAAATATTATTATTATTTTGCTGTAAAGAACACAACATATAATAAAAGTACAGTATGCATTACCAAGTGGGTCCACAATTTTCAGAGGGGGAGGGTCATAAATAAAGTCTACATGTGCAACTGAGAGAGAAAAAGTTCAGCACTTGTTCAGAAATCCAGAACTTACATGTTATTCTCATTCTGATGATATCTGGAGCATAATTAAACCAAGCATAAGAAAGACAACATTCAAACCGTAGCCATTTTATAATACCATATACACAGGAACAGCAATTGCACTGTATTGGACATATGATATAAAATTGTATCGAGATACAGGTAAACATGCTTCCTGTTTCCTTCCCCTTGCAGCTGCACCACTGTTCCTGTACCATAACGTTTCCACTACACCTTTCAGATTGCAGTTCACAAACCTCCCTCACCCACTTTTGTGCAATTTGGTCACTTTTTTAGTATCCCCCAAAACATGGCTTAAATGTGTATGAAACAGGTCAGGTGCCCTAACAGCAAACAAGCATCTGTAGTCTGATCATTATAACTTACATTCATAATACAGTACTGTACAAGTACAGTATAGTACAGTACTGTATCTGTGATGCCTGGGAGATGACTGACAATGGCATCACATAATTGTATATTTATTTCATTTGTTTATTTATTTATTTTAGGACATGTGTCCTCCTCACTTTTGCAGCAAAACTTCCTACCAACTTTGTTACCTGTCTTGAAATCAACACACACATTGCACTATGTAGGTTACTGCATATACTGCAAAGGAAGATATGCATCGAACTATGTTAGATGCTACATAGGAAGGTACATATTGCACTATGCTATACTAGATGCTGCAAAGGAGGATACGTAGAGGCATACATTACCTCTCTCTGTGCTGTAGGTCCCTCAGTAGTTGGTTATCATGCTCATGTCCTTGAATAATGTACTAGGACCCTACTGACATAAACTGGTCAGGATGGTGATGATGATAATGATGACGATGAATTTTAACATTTTAGGAACTACTGTACTGTAACATTTATGGAATAATGCTGGCAGTGGTAACAAGCTCTATTAAAGTCCATTATAACCTACAAAGCTGATCTTCCCTCATTTTATAGCCTCACTTGTATGGAAGTAGTTGTGATATCTGAAACACATATCTGACCCATCATTAATGAGGACTACTTACACAGTCAATTCTCACTATAGGTCAGATACTCAGATGTGTTACAAAATATCACAATTTTTCCCATACAGTGGCAAATCATCTTCTTAGGCAACAGTGGAACTTCAAATGAGCAACATTCTCAAATCTACAGTAGACTTTTAAGAGACATGGCAACCTATACCAGTAATGGGAGCTTTCTGTACTTGAATATTAATGGTGTGTTTTACTGGCAGTTGCTGCATCCCTGGTTGTATCACTGCTGGGGATCCTGACACCTTTACACACTGTTATCAGCTGTGATGACCCTACCATCAGGAGGACCTACCACACTGACACCATATCACCATTAGTCCTCCTCAGCATCTCACTCTTGCTCCCCTTTTTTGTGGTGAGTACTCACAGTAGTGTAGTTCTCTTTTGTGTTCTTCCTTCCTGTCACTTATACATTCTTTGATTATTGTATGTCACAACATTACATCCACCGATCCCTCCCAAAATTCTGTTGTCCCCATTAAAGTTTTCTCTGTGAACCCCACTCTACATACTTTGTGCATGATCCTTTGTGTAGGATCCCTCCCCATGTGTCCCCTAGAGTATTACCCTTCTTGAAGACCATGTAGGCCCAACTTTAGGTACCGTAATTATGTTACCTTAATACTTATGTCAAAATTTCACGCCAAGAAGTTACTTTCTTGGTTCCTCAAGCACTTCCTTGTAAGTTCTCTTTGAGCCAAAAAATTTGTTATTTTCTTTCCAAGCCACTCATCAGATGTAGTCACACCTCATATACTCGTATAGTCATGTTCAAGAAATCTTGGTTACCTCTTTAATCCTTTCTTTATTCCTGATTCTTTCATATAACCAAGGAAAGGCCTTTTGTACTGAAGAAGATAGTGAAGGGTAAATCTAACCCCTCCAGTCTGAGAGTCCCATTCAAGCTTAACAAAACTGCCCGGAAGTACTGTAGTAAGAATAAACAGCAAAATTGCCTGCTAAATTGAAGGAGGTTAACTCCCAGTTAGTCTGTCTCAAGCTTTCTGTATAGTCCATTTATTTTCACCTAATGGGACAAGACTACTCCCACTACTTTAATAAGGTACATAGTTGTGGCTGCATGAAATCTGATGTTTTAGTTATGAGGTAGGAATAAATCTCCTTGGTTACTAGTCAGATTTATTCTTCCAACCTGACCACACTTTCCTATCAGCTGAACAGAAAGAGGGTTGGGGATCTTCATCAGGTTAGAAAACATGCTACAGTAATCCTGTAGGATAAAGTTCATTGAAATCAACACAGGTTCACTTCTTTCACAGATAACTGGACTAGAGTGGGCCATCCCCCCTGTGGGCATGGAACTCAACAAGTCCAACCTACGCCGTGCACTGACTCAGGGGTGGGGCTACACCAGTGACCTCTTTGTTGGGGGATTGTTTATGTTCTTCCTCAATGACTTGGCCAAGCTTATGGTAGCTGAACCCAGGCCAAACTTCTGGAATACATGTAGCCCCAATATCACAGCAGAGCAGTGTCAGGAGAAGTAAGTTTGCTTTTAATGCTTCATCCATTACAGCTCCATCAGGAGCACAGGGGCCTGGGGCTAAGCTACTCAGTCCAGAGACTAAGGGTGAGGATGAGTGGTCATTTGTATCTGGTAGTCATTATGTGAGCAATAAATCCCTACCATTCTCTTATTTAATCCCTTATGGGCAACATCTGGTTGGAGCACTTAACTCACTCAACCACCAGGTGTAAAAAGTAACCCCCTAGCAGATGGGAGTGTTTCGATGTGAAATGATTAGGCACCAATTAGCATACAACCCTTTTCACCTGATGACACCATTTGTACAGCAAAACCTTGATTTAAGGTACCCTGATAGACTGGATTTAACTTACACTACGAAGCCACTGGACTTCCATCAGTTATAACGAACAAAACAGTGATGATATCTAGGGTTGGTGGCGGTACAATCAGAGGAGAGGGAGAGTGGCCATGTGCAGTTTGCCACATGGGTGTGGGAAGTAATTCCATCTTGTGCAGTGTTTGTGATGGATGGGTGCACAAGAGATGTAGTGGTATTAGAGGTAGATTGAGAGATAATGCTGATTTCATGTGTGTGGTGTGTCGGGGAGAGCAGGTGGAGATTGTTAGGCGTGAGAGGGTTGAACTTGCAGGTGAGTCTCTTGAGTGTGTGGAGGAGTTTTGTTATCTGGGAGACATGTTATGTGCCGGAGGTGGGGCTGGAGTTAGCTCGGTTGCTAGAGTGAGAAGTGGTTGGAAGAAGTTCAGGGAGCTGTTGCCTCTCCTGACATTGAGAGGACTCTCCTTACATGCTAAGGGGTCTTTGTATGCAGCATGTGTTAGGAGTGTGATGCTCTATGGTAGTGAGACCTGGGCACTAAAGGAAGAGGATATTCGCAGGTTCAAACGTACAGAAATGACAATGATTAGGTGGATGTGCAGTGCGTCCCTGCGTGCAAGGCCTGGGGGGGCTGGGTTTACGATAGAAGAGTTGAGAGGTAGGATGGGACTGGAGTGTATTGGTGTTGTGATGAGGAGAGGTAGGCTGAGGTGGTTTGGACATGTGGAGAGGATGGGGGATGATAATTGGGTGCAGAGGGTGAGAAGTGTTAATATTGGGGGAGGGGTTGGGAGGGGTAGACCGAGAAAGACATGGGACGAGGTCATTAAATGTGACTTAAGGGTTAAGGGACTGAATAGGGAGGCTGCCAGAGATCGAGCAGCGTGGAGAGCCGCCATTAGGTGACCAAGGCCGACACATGCAAGCATGTTGGAGCCTTCAAAAACGAAAACGAAAACGAAAACGAAAACGNGATATTCGCAGGTTTAAACGTACAGAAATGACAATGATTAGGTGGATGTGCAGTGCGTCCCTGCGTGCAAGGCCTGGGGGGGCTGGGTTTACGATAGAAGAGTTGAGAGGTAGGATGGGACTGGAGTGTATTGGTGTTGTGATGAGGAGAGGTAGGGTGAGGTGGTTTGGACATGTGGAGAGGATGGGGGATGATAATTGGGTACAGAGGGTGAGAAGTGTTAATATTGGGGGAGGGGTTGGGAGGGGTAGACCGAGAAAGACATGGGACGAGGTCATTAAATGTGACTTAAGGGTTAAGGGACTGAATAGGGAGGCTGCCAGAGATCGAGCAGCGTGGAGAGCCGCCATTAGGTGACCAAGGCCGACACATGCAAGCATGTTGGAGCCTTCAAAAACGAAAACGAAACGAATATTCACTAAATGGGGCACACTACGTGTGTTTACCGTAGTGTAAAGGAGATAATGGAAATGACTTCTAGTTTTTTCACTCCCAGATGTCTCCTCATTGCTGAATTAAACCATATAGTGGTAGCAGAAGTAAAATACTGTCCAGTATTAAATATGTCATCATTCTGATGGGATTAAGTGAGAATTATACTGAAATGAATGTTTATCAGTGGGCAACAAATACTTATAGAATCATATGCTGTTGGTCCAGTGGTTAAAGCACCAGTGCAATTAACAGTCATATGCCTACAATGGTTCAAGTCATTCAGTCCCACTTGTGTGTTCAGCCAGCCACCTATTCTAGAATACAGTAGCCTAGCCTCAGATCCTTAAGCCTTGTAAGTGATACTATGGGACTAACTTGCCTTTTAATATAGTCCTGTCATCATCTGCTCACTTGGTGTAATGCTACCTACTTCTTCCTTCACTTTTATCATTCCTTTCTATGTCTGCCCTCCTCTCATCATATTTCTCCCATTCTTCCTGTCACCTTTATTTATATACTCCTCATTGGACTTCAGGTGGCTTTACACTAAGTGATATGTCTAATAATTTCCTGTAACCCAGGAATTTGTTTACAACATAGGGTGGTAAGCATACAACCAAATAATGAGGTGATATGGGGCTTACTGTGGTGCCTCTTTTAACTGAGTGGAAAGGTGCAAATGCAGCATCCATCTGGGTACCAAACCTCCACACTCTACCCCACACCTGACTGTAGCAAAGTACTGTCTCCTACAAGGGAACAGCAGTTCACTGCATGCATGTTGTTGATGGGTCTGCTCAGCCAGATAGACTGGGGTTACTCAACAGCAGCAACAGCAACTGTAGCTATACATTATGTTGCACATGTATTTCATCTCTTTTCCAAAAGCATACTGTACTGGCAAATCTGATTCCTACATAAAAAGGTCTTAATTTGTACTGTATACAGTATATATTGCAGGTACAGTATTCTTAAGGTTCAGAGTGGGGTGTTGTTTATTATATACAGTAATTCATTTAGTCAAGACTAATCACCCCACACTTGTGGGTATATTAAATTTTAATGTGTTCTAAGCTTTGAGTCTCTTGAAAACCACATAGTGGATACCTCTTCCACAAATACTGTACGAGTACAGCACTGTCTCTGTTATTAAGCACTGAATTTGTCATATGCTAATGTGAAACTTTTGTGAACTACTATAGTGTTTGGCTGCATTCCATCACTAATCACATACAATTCATGAATCCACAAATTTGATTGGTTCTCCCATTTACTGAAAATTTTGATGTTTGAGTGATTGTTGAATGGAAGGGTGGCATCTACTTTTACTCAGCAGAGGTTATGTAACTGGCTTATTTTTGTGTTGTTCTATTTTCCTGGTTATGGATCATTCATAAGTGTATGGGAATTGAGTAGCTGTTCCATTTACTGAGTATTTTGAGGCTTGATATACAGTAATACAGTACTGTATTTAAATGGAGATGTGGGATTATCACTCAGCACTCCAATTATATTTCACTTTTGTGTTCTTTGTTCCTGTATCTGGATCATGCATACACCATTTATAATAAGGGAAATAGGATAAAACTGATGATGATGATGATTATGAACGATGATGGTGGTGGTGATGGTGGTGATACTGTAATATGTTTCCACCAGGCTCTGTCACCAATTTCAACCTTATTCTTCTGCCCCTTAACAGGTACATTACTGTGACATGGAAAGATTGCACAAATCCCATGAAACTGTCTTATCCCAGGATTGTTGACAGCATGAAGTCTTTCCCCTCTGGCCATGCATCCATCTCTGTCTTCAGTTCAATCTTCATGATCGTGAGTTTTTTAATTAATTTTGTGAGTTTGTGGGATTGAGGTTTCTGGGAGTAGATGAAGTATGCGGAGAACCATGTGAAAGAACGAAGTGGTGCACAATGGCACAATATTAGTACAATATTATACAAAGGATGATGTAGTGTAATAAGGGATAGAGGTTACTATATTGGGGTGTAACAGTATCACACTAGTCCCTCACTTCTCCACCAGGAATCATTCCAGGTGCAGGTTCCTGGAACCATATACAGTCCTTATCATACCACACTGTGCCTTGTGCTTCTAGTGGTTGCCAGAAATGCTTCATCTTCTCTGTTTAGTTCAGCCCAGTTCCCTGGACTTGCAACCATCTACTCAGTCACACAAATGGCTTTTGCTGCCATCTCTGTCCTTATAGTAGCTGCCTAGCATGAACCAGCC
>JAGKTI010022302.1:0-15320 GCA_018397915.1 Birgus latro | reverse complement strand
TATTAGAGGTAGACTGCGAGATAATGTGTGCGGCATGTCGGGGAGAGCAGGTGGAGATTGTTAGGCGTGAGACGGTTGAACTTGCTGGTGAGTCTCTTGAGTGTGTGGAGGAGTTTTGTTATTTAGGAGACATGTTATATGCCGGAGGTGGGTCTGGAGTTAGCTCGGTTGCTAGGGTGAGAAGTGGTTGGAAGAAGTTCAGGGAGCTGTTGCCTCTCTTGATATTGAAGGGACTCTCCTTACGTGCTAAGGGGTCTTTGTATGCAGTGTGTGTTAGGAGTGTGATGCTGTATGGTAGTGAGACCTGGGCGATAAAGGAAGAGGATATTCGCAGGTTTAAACGTACAGAAATGACAATGATTAGGTGGATATGCAGTGCGTCCCTGCGTGCAAGGCCTGGGCAGGCTGGGTTTATGATGGAAGAGTTGATAGGTAGGATGGGACTGGAGTGTATTGGTGTTGTGATGAGGAGAGGTAGGCTGAGGTGGATTGGACATGTGGAGAGGATGGGGGATGATAATTGGGTACAGAGCGTGAAAAGTGTTAATACTGGGGGAGGGATTGGGAAGGGTAGACCGAGTCCCGACCGGTTTTTTACCCAGAGTACCCCCAGATCCCAACCGATTTTCGACTTTTTGTTTTTTGGCTGAAACCTTCGCTTTTGGTGAGAAACATCGCAAATTCATAGTGAAGTCGCGATCCTGAGGTAAAAAAAAATGTTGATACAGGTGTCACTCAACCTTACGTTTTCCTTCTTTTTCAGGGTACCTGGCTAAGAAAACGAACTATGGAAGGGTTGACTAATTCAAACCACTTTAAATTACGTATTTACTTCATTTATTTGGTACGAATTTATGTGTAGTACAAGTCTATATTGGTTTTAACACAATAATAGAGGCATTTATAAGCATTGTTCACTTACCCAAAACCCCAGTATATGGCACCTTCCTTTACGACATTACCACCTCATCACTTCTGTTTATTTCTACCTCTAGCTTCTTTGTTCCTTTGTCTTCCACCTCAGAAATCACTTTCAGAATTTCGTCGTTAGAGAGACCGTGGGGCAACATACCTTTACTGGCCAGCTTACTGCTAACAGGTGAATTGCCCAGTGTGGGGGGAGGGGGGAAGGGGGGGTTAGGAGGGGCCAGGCAGTATCCCTGCTTGACAGCAGGTAGAGGAAGGTCTCCCACATGTGCCTACCAAAAATCATCAGCGAATGTTGGAAAATGTGCACACAATGGACCTTGCAATTGCGTGACGTACGGTGTACGTCGTTGGGTCTGTCCACAGAAAAAAGTTGCGACGTACACCGTACGTCGATGGGACTCGGCGGGTTAAGTGTGACTTAAGGGTTAAGGGACTGAACAGGGAGGCTGCCAAAGATCGAGCAGCATGGAGAGCCGCCTTTAGGTGACCAAGGCCGACGCATGCAAGCATGTTGGAGCCTTCAAAAACGAAACGAAACCCTGTATATAGAGTAGAAAGCATTGGTATTTTTGTTTTCATCTTAACGTGGCTTAACCTTCCATAACGTAACAGATTAACCTAAATGACTGACAAGCTATCCTAAAGTAGTTCTAAGAAAATCCTAGCCTTATCTAGACTTTCGTGGATAAGAAACATGCAAAAATGGTGCACAGAATGAGAATCAGCTGCAGTATAGATGAAAGTGACCGAGTACTATCCGCTCTATTTCAGAATTATATTGTACTCTGTGTTCAAGAATTCCAGGAGGGTACACGGTCTTATTATGTCACTGCGGATATCACACAATGACTTATTCACATGAGAGAAGCTCCTGCTGTATTAATGGATCAAGCCTAATCCTATATCAGCTGAATCCCAATTGTATATCAGTTGAGTCCTAACTGCATATTACTTGAAGCTTAATCGTTTATCATTTAATCTTATTCGTATAGCAGCTGAAGATTAATTGTATATCATTTAATCATCATCATATAAGCTGAAGCGTAATGGTGTATCAGTTTGAAGCCTAATTGTTTTTTCAGTTGAAGGCAAATTGTATATCATTTGATGCATAATTGGATAACAGTTGAAGCCCAACCATATACGAATTAACGCCTATTTGTATATTAGTTGACGCTCATTAGTTGAAGCTTAACCCGCCGAGTCCCGACCGGTTTTTTACCCAGCCTACCCCCAGATCCCCACCGATTTTCGACTTTTTGTTTTTTGGCTGAAACCTTCACTTTTGGTGAGAAACATCGAAAATTCATAGTGAAATCGCGATCCTGAGGTAAAAAAAATGTTGATACAGGTGTCACTCAACCTTACGTTTTCCTTCTTTTTCAGGGTACCTGGCTAAGAAAACCAACTATGGAAGGGTTAACTAATTCAAGCCACTTTAAATTACGTATTTATTTTATTTATTTGGTACGAATTTATTTGTAGTAAAAGTCTATAATGGTTTTCACACAATAATATATGCGTATATAAGCATTGTATATAAGCATTGTATATATGCGTATATAAGCAGTATATGGCACCTTCCTTTACGACATTACCACCTCATCACTTCTGTTTGTTTCTACTTTAGCTTCTTTGTTTCTTTGTCCTCCACCTCAGGAATCACTTTCACCGTGAATTTCGTCATTAGAGAGACCGTGGGGCAACATACCTTTACTGGCCAGCTTACTGCTAACAGGTGAATTGCCCAGTGTGGGGGGGACGGGGGAAGGGGGGGTTAGGAGGGGCCAGGCAGTTTCCCCGCATGACAGCAGGTAGAGGAAGGTCTCCCACATATGCCTACCAAAAATCACCCGCGAATGTTGAAAAATGTGCACACAATAGGCCTTGCAATTGCGTGACGTGCGATGTACATCGTTGGGTCTATCCGCGGAAAAAAGTAGCGACGTGCATCGCACGTCGATGGGACTCGGCGGGTTAATCATTCATCAGTTGAAGTCTAATCGTGTATCAATTGAAGACTAATAGTATATCAGATGAAACTTAGTCGTATATCGTTGAAGCCTAATCGTATCTCAAGTGAAACCTAATCGTATCTCAGTACCCGTTAAGATGTAGGTAGCTGAAGCACAGCTGTGCTCACGATCTATTGCCGAATCACAGCTGTGTTCACGATCTAGTGCCATGCTTACCTGTTTCTATGGTCTGCAAAAAATTATTTGCTTGGTCATGTGGAGAGGATGGAGAATGAGAGTTTGACCATTGAATGGGTGACCAAGGATGACATGGAGGAATGGAATGGACACAGAGAGAGGGAGTGAAATGGATGGAAGTTATGTAAATGCCAATGGACAGGGCGACGTGGAAGTGATTTGTTTGTGGCCAACCCTTTAGGGATTTAAGCGTTTGGCAATAGATAGATAGGGAGTAAAATGTTATGTTAAGGTAAATTTTTGCTTTGTGTAACTACATGATTGCACTGTATAGGTAAATTGATACAGTCATAGGTAAAGTATTTATATGTGTAGGTAAATTTATAATTGATAAATATATGTTTTCTATAAGCAAAGTATTTCTTCATATCAGTACTATATTGCACTGAATGAAGTTTCTCTTTCCACAGGTATACATCACGTACTTGACAAACCTGAGGAAAAACAACTTACTTCATAAATTTTGAAGGGAAGACATTGTAGGTGAATGCATGAACCAGGCCTCTGTTAGCAGTCCAGGTGGCCACTCGTTCTGGCAGAGTAGATGAATCACTATATGGCAATGACGAATACAGATTCACTCTGAAAACATCAACAAAACCAACGCCTTAAGAAATAAAAAGACCATTTAGTATAAATAACACCAACAACAGCAGCAAAAATAGCAGCGAAGATGATAATGATGATGCACATTGGTTTCTTACTCAACGTTTTCGCTGTTAGTTATTCGCTCAGAGCACTCCTTTCTCCCTTTATCTAACACGCATTTCTCAGTTTTCCCAAACAATGAAAATTCACATGAACAGGCAAACCTCAGCACTGTTCTTTCCCAACTCTCATGTCAACAGTACTTCCAAGCATCCTTTTTTCAGTGTACTCAAAGAGGCTCTTTTGACCATTCATGCCAGTCTCATTGTATCACGTATATTTTTGTAATTGTGTATACTTAAAATATTATACCCTTTATTAGTCCTAATAAGAAACCTTCAGTCGCATTCCATTCTCCGTCTCCCCTTCCACTCAAGATCAACCTAGTACATTATTTTCACAAGGCCATTGTGCACTTTCTCATTAAGTCCTTTATCACAAACACCCAGTAACCTTTGAGTGATAATTCCATCTAATTCATCCCAAAACCTATCCTCCTCTTCAACTACAGTATATCAGAACAGTACCACTTTCACAGAATTATGACTGAACTTGACATAACTTACACCCTAAATTGATGCATCAGCAATCTTTTATTACTTTTTACTATTCATCGTTCTTTAACCCCTATGCGGCGGTTGACGTGTATAGCCATCACGATTTTGGGCGCAGAGGAACGCCGGTTGACGTGTATAACTGCAAGCGTCTTCCCACCTCCCTTGGAATCTGTGACCATTTTCTATGACAACCACAGGGTAGGTAGGTACCCTAGGTATCCCACTGATGTGCGGCTCAGTCTGTACATGGCACTGGTAGAGTGTTCCTAACCCTCCTTGTCTGATTCCGTCCCCCCATGCGCAGGACCGATTGCATCATCGACCCCCCACAAAAGTTCTGCCCTTATCGCTTGGGAAAGGGCTCAGTGACAGTCCCATCGGTCGTGCCTTGGACGTACAGAGTCCTCATGTACTCTCAGTGAAAGTACTTCTTCTGAAGAGAGAAATTATTATGTGGAGAGTGAACTCTCTCACCCTCCGACCCCTTCCAGCTCTCAGATACATGAAAAGGCTCTCAAACTGCTGCAGAAGGAGAGCAGGGCCTTTGACAGTGATGAGTTCGCTGAAGAAGATGTTCATGACCCAGCATACTGGGCAGGTGAGAGTGGAGTTGGCGGTCATCTTTTTTTTTTTTTTACGTGTCACACTCTGGGCAAAGGCTTCAATACCTATTCCCAAGTCCCAGTAGTCCTCCTTGGGGCCTTTTTCTGTGCCTCCCTCCTCTCTTCCTATTTCTCCCATCTTTCCTGTCACTTCTTATTGCTTTTCTTTCCTTTACAGGTGGCTTTACATTGAGTGACAAGCCAAATGGTTTCCTGTAAGCCAAGAAACCCATTACAACGCTGGGTGGTAACCATATAACCAAACCATACGTGCTCCCTACGTGTCAGTAAGTGGGTTGGTGGAGGGTTAGTACCCCTTCCTGTAAAACGAATAACTCAAAGTCAAATGGCCATCCCTTACGGGATTGTGGCGTCTGGCAATAGACAGATAGATAGACTTTTATAACATGTCGGCGGGTCATCTTGCAGATCAGAAAAGTTTGCTTTTTATGAAATTCAAATCCTTAAACTATTCCCTGCCCCAGCCGGGATTTGAACCTGAGTCCATTAGGACCAATAAATGCCCACGAACCAACTCACCACCACCCTCGCAGCCTGCTCGCCACCGTCTCACCCTCGAACATCCAGTGTCGCTTCAACCTAGTACTTCAAGGGCCAAATCACGACAACTGGGCCCTTCGGGAGTGGAAATATCCACGTGGGCAGCACGTGGTGAGAATCAGCAGGCAGCTTCTTCCCAGGGAAGCCCCACAACAGGTGAGTCATCACCCTCATACTACCACACCTCTCCCTCTCCTTCCCGCTCACCCCCTGCCCGTGGATGGACATGTGGATGTGCACGCACTCAGAAAGAAACATGCTGGTCATGGGAAATAGCATATTATACTAGGTGTTAGCAGAGATACGTTTGTGTGAGAGCAAGGAGCAGGATTTGAGCCTTGTGCCTGTTTTTGATGAGGAAGAAGCAGTTGTTCAGGAGGATCAGCTTCCCTCCACGCCCTGGACTATAAGCAGTATTTTAGGGCAATATTTACCACTACTATTATGCAATACCTGGTGGAGGAAATTAATTTCCACCAGACTATGAGTGTGTGGTGGCTGGACGTGCCTGCCAGTGAAAGCAACCACATGAGGAACTCGATACCTGTGGAGGTTGGGGAGTTGTTTGTGTGGCTAGCCCTTACCATGATGATGACACATTTAAGAAAATATGTGCTCCATGATTATTGGTCGGTTGATGAACTCATGAACACACCTGTCTTCGGTAAGTATATGGCCCGTGACAGGTACCTGGCAATCCTACGGTTCCATCATTTCAACGGAAATTATGGGTCTGCACTGAATGACAGGTTATGGAAAATTAGACCCATCCTGACCATTCTCTTCCCTGCTGCATGGTGGCGGGGCTTGAAGTGTGGTTGGTGGTGCCACCTACTTTGGAGGCATGCCTACCTTTGTAGGGTTCAGCATTTGTCAGCCTCGTGGACGAAGCACCCACTACATCACTAGTGGAGGAGGCCTGCTGGTGATGTTAGTCCCAGCCCGTTTGCCATCTAGGGCGGGACCGTTGCCCTCCCCATGTGTTTGCCGTGCATGGCGTCCCGTAATGCTGGGAGACGGGAGTCTTGGAGGTTGAGCGATGCTGCACGATGCACCCTGCAGCTAGCAATACACCTCTTTGGTCCCTTATTCTGGCTAGACGGGTGGCCTGGTTGGGCCCGACCAGGCCAATCGCCTGGTCATGCGTTGGCTAGGGTCAAGTGGGCACTGGGGGGCCTGGTGGCTCCTATCATCCTGGAGTCACCCTTGTCTAGATCCTCCAGTGGTTACCTGCGTATACTCTCCCGCTACCTCTGGGGTCGCCAGTGGTGTTATCCCTGGCATATGACCTCCCCTTGTTGGGCTCCATGGTGGTTGAGGGGTGGGGGAATGAAGTATTTTTGTGGTGTAAATGGAAAAAACAATTCAAAATAAAGTTGACGACCATGCATATGTCCCTGCTCATTCCGCTCCAACTTCGCTGATAACCACTCTTGAGCCCTACCAGGCCCTTGGAGAATATCCTCCTCTGCCCCAGCGTTCAGCTGGGTTTAGGAGGCATTCTCGTTAGGGGTGTCTGGCTCTGGGGTTGGCCCCAGTTGACACTGTGACAGCATCTTACGCCAAATATCTTATCAAATCTGCTTCTGGTGGGTCTGTACAAAATATTGATATTTTTGATATGCACCATGCCATCGTCTTAGCATGTGGAGGAGAACCGAGGATCTCTTCCCAAGGGGATGGAAGTCTCCTGGTTGAAGTGTCCTTCCCAGAAGAGAGCTCCCGTTTAAGAGCTCTAACCACAGTGTCTAATGCAGCCCTTTCATGTACTCCATATGGCAGTTTTAACGAGGCAAAAGGCGTCATATTTTCCGGAGACCTCCTCCGATACTCTGAGGCACGGCTATTGGAGGAACTCCGATCATCTGGTGTGATAAAGGTTAAGCGCCTTCAGAAGAAAATTGATGGGATTTTAACACCGACCCCGACCTTGTTTCTAACTTTTGACAAATTAACGATGCCTACAACTGTGAAACTGGCTTGGCTGTCACTTCCCGTGAAGCCATATGTGCCAACCCCAAAGCGTTGTTTCAACTGTCAGGGGTATGGGCATGTAAGCCGATTTTGCCGTCATGCACAGGATGGCCTGCCTGGTGTTTGTGTCTCATGTGGCGGATCAAGCCATAATAGTGATTGTCCAGGACACCTTAAATACTATCACTGTGGAGGTCCTCATACTGTCTCTTCGAAAAGCTGTCTTAGGTACTGCCTGGAAAAAGAGATATTATCCATACGTACCCGTGAGAGGGTTTCATTTCCTGAAGCAAAGAGAAGAGCCCAGACATGCTTCTTCCAACCAGGGGTTACTTATGCATCTGTCCTTTCTAGGACACCAGTGCATCGCCCTGTATCTAAGAGGCAGCCTCGCCCCATCCCAGTACCCACTCCTTCAACTCATGCTGTGCATAATGCTGCCCCCACAGTTAGTGCTGTTTGTGCAAGTAATGATTGTCTGACACTACTCCGACTGTTTCCGCCCCCACTTTGGTGGCCGACTGCTTGAACACTTCTATGGTGGTGGCAGATGTCCACGTTGACAAAACTCTTCCTCCCGTCTTACCCAGTAAGCCTGAGGCTCCATCTGTATCTGGCAAACGTCATCATTGTTCTTCAGAGTCTTCTGGTCATGAAGACCAGCCACCTAAGGTCTCAGTTATTGACACTTCTGTCAACACCCCTACTGTTCCCTCTGCCCAGCAGGAAGAGGGATCTAGCAATGTGACAACTGCAGCTGATTGTTCATCTCTGGCTCCATCCCCACCTGGAGATGTTGTTAGACAGCCTGTAGGTACCTTAGGTCTAAAGCATGGGATGTCCTCCTCTAATGATTCGAGTCCTGTGGACTCTACTTCCACTTCTGGGGCTTCTGGTGGGGACACTGACTGTCCTCCACCGCCAACGGCGGCCACCAAGCCGCCTTCCAAGCAAACTGGTCTGCCCACTCCAAGAAAGAGTGTGGTACAACTTACTTCTTCGTCCTCCCGTTTACTTTCGGCCGTTCGACAGAGGGTGAGGGTTCCTGGTGCTGGGCAGGCTCCTCCAAAGGGCTCTCCAAAGCATAAATCCAAACCCGCTGGGGGGCAAGACTGTCTCGTCCCTCATCCTGATCCTTCCTTCACTATGGGAACTATGGCATTCTCAGCCAGTATAATACAATGGAACTGTTGAGGGATGCGTGGTAATTGGGAGGAG
Organism: Birgus latro; assembly: GCA_018397915.1. Classification (NCBI taxonomy): domain Eukaryota; kingdom Metazoa; phylum Arthropoda; class Malacostraca; order Decapoda; family Coenobitidae; genus Birgus; species Birgus latro. The sequence continues at coordinate 6,617 of JAGKTI010022302.1, read as the reverse complement.
CTGCGGACCCTCCTGACCTGTTCCCCTATGTGTATATGTCTCCAGGAAACTCTTGTAGGGTTTGCCACCCCCCATGCACCACCTGGGTACACTGCTTTTTACTCAACACCAACTCGGGGTTCTGTTGGGGGTAGTGCTGTTTTGGTGAGAGCTGACATCCCTCATCGGCCAGTCCACCTCCAGTCTGACCTCCAGTGTGTAGCTGTGCGATTGTATGCCCACCGCTGGTATACAGTATGTTCCATTTATTTACCACCCAACACAGCAGTCGATAGGGTAGAACTTAAGAACCTTCTTGGCCAGTTACCTATGCCCTTTCTTCTCTTGGGGGACTTCAATGGTCGCCACCCTTTGTGGGGTGACTGTCTTACTAACAAACGTGGGAGTTTGTTGACGTCCTTATTGGAAGATGAGGATCTTGCCCTGCTCAATACCGGGGTGTTTACACATTTTCACCCCCAAACGGGTTCATTTACTGCTATTGACCTTGCTCCCCTGACTCTCTTCTGGACTTTACCTGGGAGGTTATGGAGGATCTCCATGGAAGTGACCACTTTCCCATCCCTCTCACTGCAGCAGTGTCTAGTCCCTGTTCTCGTTTACTGAGGTGGAGAGTGAATAAGGCAGACTGATCCCTTTTCTCTTCTCTGATTTCTGTTAATGTCTCAGTCGTAGACTTTCCACATATTGATGAGGCTGTTTCATTCTTTACCTCCCTTCTGCATTCTGCTGCCCTTCATGCTGTTCCCAAAACTTCTGGCACGAATCGCTACCGACCTGTCCCGTGGTGGAATGAAGAATGCAGCGTTGCTGTACGTGCTAAGAAGTTAGCTTTCTCCCATTTTCGAAGATGCAGGACGGAGCACAATCTTGTCGAGTTCAGAAGGGCACGGGCTAAGGCTCATCGAGTACTGAAACAAGCTAAGCAGGATTCATGGATGGCATATGTGTCTTCTGTTAACTCAAAGACGCCAATGTCTCAGGTGTGGAAGAGGGTGCGAAAGATTTTGGGAAAATTCAATCAAGGCAGGTCCCCTGTGCTGATGTCTAATTGTGAGCCTGTTGGTGATCCTGCAGCTGTGGCCGATATTTTTGCGTCTGCCTTTGCGGTGGTCAGTCAGAGAGACACTACCTCACCAGTTTTTGCCAGACAACGGGAGATAGAGGAGGCAAGGGTGTTGGACTTCTGTTCAGGGAGTGTGGAGTCCTACAACCTCCCTTTCTCTTATTGCGAACTCCAATCTGCCCTTTCCCTCTGTCATGACACCTCACCAGGGCCGGATGATATTTCTAACGCGATGCTTCGACACCTGGATAAGGATGCTTTTTCCTTTCTCCTCAGCCTTTTTAATAAAATCTGGAGGGAATCTTCTCTACGTACCTCTTGGCGGGAGGTTATTGTTCTGCCGTTCAAGAAGCCGGGGAAGGCAGGCAACAGTCCCTTAGAGTATCGGCCAATTGCCTTAACATCCTGCTTGTGCAAACTATTTGAGAAAATGGTCAACACACGCCTAATGTATTTCCTAGAAAGGAATGAATGTCTCTTTCAATGTCAGTTTGGTTTTCGAAAATGTCGCTCAACAACTGATGCATTTGTTCGCCTTGAGACTGCAGCATGTGATGCCTTTGCTAGACGGCAACATCTGGTGTGCGTTTTCTTTGATCTTGAGAAGGCATACGATACTACATGGTGGTTTGGTATACTCCAACAACTCCATTCTTATGGTTTACGAGGCAGGCTTCCCCTATTGATATTAAATTTTCTGCGTGACCGTACATTCAGGGTTAGGGTTGGTGGCACCCTATCTCCTTCATACCTCAAGAAGAAGGGGCGCCTCAAGGAAGTGTCCTCAGTGTGACCCTTTTTGCCGTAGCATTGGATGGTAATGTGTCCTCTATTCCAGAAGGAGTGTCTGCCTCACTGTATGTTAATGATCTGGCTCTATGGTATGCAGTTTCCCGAATGTCCGTGGCTGAACGTCGCATGCAGCTTGCTATAGATAGGGTCTCTCGGTGGGCCACCATGCACGGCTTCCGTTTCTCCCCAACAAAGACGGTGGCCCTGCATTTCTGCCGTTTGAGAGGTGTTCACCCTGACCCAGACCTCCGGTTATATGGCCAGAGAGTGCGATCTGTGGACAAGACAAACTTTCTTGGGCTCGTTTTCGACAGGAGACTGACATGGGTACCTCATATCCGTTCTTAACGACTATCATGCTTCCGTTTCTTGTCCCTCCTACGAACCCTATCTCACTTGTCTTAGGGCGCGGACAGGACCAGCTTGCCCCGACTTTACCACACCTTAGTAAGGAGTAAGTTGGACTAAGGGTGCGTGGTATATTCTTCTGCTACTGAGGCCCGGCTGAGACCACTACATTCGGTTCATCATGCTGGGATTCGTCTGTCAGCTGGGGCTTTCCGGTCTTCCCCTATAGAAAGTCTGTTGGTTGATGCAAACGAACCGCCACTGGATCTCCGCCGACAGTCCCTGGTGGTGCAGTGTTGGCACCGCCTTCACCGTCTTCCTAGCTCATTGAGTTGTCAGGCTGCCTCTGAGGTCGCTCTTTTCTCCTTTTATAACACCCATCCTCGCTATCCACACCCGTTTGGGTACAGAGCGAGGGTTGCCATGGGGAAGTTGGGTGTCCAGTCCTCCCCTATTTGCCCAATCCGTATCCCCCGAGTGGCTCCCTGGCTTCTCCCAGAAGTGCAACCATGTGATTACTTCCTCGAGAGGAAGGCATCTATTTCCTCACATGCAGGTCTGTCTTATTTTTTGGAACATTCCTCTGTTCACAGTGACTCAGTCCCTGTATATACGGATGGCTCTAAAGCCTGAGCAGGGACAGCCTTTGATGTAATTTTTCGTGATTTTAGCCGTGGTGGGAGTCTCCCTCCTTCTGCACCTGTTTTTACTGCTGAACTTACTGCCATATTAGATGCGGTTGAAATGATTTTTAGCTTTCCTCCAGCTTCTTTTACCATTTTCAGTGACTCAGCTAGTGCCTTACAAGCTTTGTCTCATGGCTTCCCGTCACATCCCCTAGTTTTAGCTGTCTTGGAATGGCTCTTCTTATTATGCAGGCAAGGATACTCTGTACGACTGTGTTGGGTCCCTGCACATGTAGGGGTCGTGGGGAATGAGCGAGCTTACTCTCTGGCTAGAGCTGCTGCCTATCGTCCTTCCTCTCCAAATTGCCGTGTCTCATCCGAGGATTTATGTGCAGCCACTGTGGAGGCTGTCCGATCCTGCTGGCAGAGGAGGTGGGATGCAACAGGGGCGAACAAACTCCGCACCATTCGTCAGAACCTGGGTGATTGGGGATATGTGGAACTGTCCTGACAGTGGAAAACAGCTTTGGCCCGTCTCCAGATTGGCCACACTAGGCTCACTCATGTTTTTTTTTTTTTTTATGGAGAGGGCGCCCCCTCCTTATTGTAATGACTCTCTGGTTCCTTTGACTGTGCGGCATCTCCTTGTCGAGTGCCTTAGTTTGGGGGACCTTCGTCGGCGGTACCTCTCTAGATGCCGAGCCAACAACGGTTCGTACCTTCTCTCCTCAGTGGTTGGGGAAGAGGCTTGTGTTATGGGGGGAAGTACCTTCTCCTTTGTGTTGCATTCTGGCCTTCTCCTCAAGCTATAGAGCTTTACCATATTTTACCTTGTGTTTTAATGATAATGTACTAGTTTTAACCTTTATCTTTCCACCATGTTTTTAGTTTTGGTCGCCTCTTTTATACTGCTGGTTTGTTTTAAGGATCGTTTTTTCTTTGTTTTTTTTATCATGCTTCTTATATACAGCTTGTTTGTTTTAAGCATCGATTTTCTCTTTGCTTTTTATTGTTTTTATTATATATTTTGATTTTCTTTTATTGTTTGTGTTCGGCAGCATATGACCTCTGCTTTTGTGCCACCATGTCGCTTCTTCATTCATTCATTCCTGACCATTCTCAAGGAGTCATTTTCCAGGGTTTTCCGTCCGTTTCAGAAAATGGTTATTGACGAGTTCCTGGTGTTATTCTGGGGCAGGTTGGCATTTATTCATTATGTGTCGTACAACTGTCACCGGTTTGGACTAAAATTCTTTGTCCAATGCGACTGCAGAACTGGATATATGCTTGATGTGATAGTTTATTCGGCTACAGATGTTGATATACCTAGTGACGATCCTCACGGTTTCTCGGCATCAGTCGTGAAAGTGCTTACACAGCCCTGGCGTTGTCTAAAAATTTGCTTGAACACTACTGGGACCTGTGGAACGGTCAGGGCAAAGAGATAGAATTTCGCTGCATTCCCAGCTAACACTGAGAAAGGTTTCCTCCATACCAAAAAATGTGACACATATTAGCCCTCCTCTGGCATGATAAGAGACAGGTTAACATGCTGTCAACATTACATTAGAGTGTGTTAGAGGAAACAGGAAAGACAAACTGCAGGATCGGGAAACCCGTATTCAAGCCTGATGCTCTCAACAACTATAATATCAACATGCAGCTTGTTGATAAGTCGGACATGCAGATTGGTGAGGTTGATTTCCTTTGTAAGTCCCGCCTGTGGTACAAGAAGGTGTTTTTATACCTTCTTAATATCGCTATCCTGAACAGTTTCAAATTGTCCAAATAGGTCATCAAGAAACCTCTCTGTCTATGAGAGATTGAAAGAGAGTTGCATGCGAACTCCTTGAAGAGTATTCAACTGCACAGGTACCAGGTGCGAGGTGGGGGACGCAGACAACATCTACAGCTGACAGGCTAAGCTGTACCAAATATATCCGGCGGCACAGGCTAGTAGAGATTGGCCATACCACTGCAGGTCGTCAGGTGTACAGGTGTTGCCACGTCTGCAACACCACCAAACGCCGTCCCCCAGCATGAAATGAGACACTCTACCGATGTGCGGAGTGCAAGGTCCCCCTATGCCCTAAATGTTTTAGTGAGTACTACTCCGAGCGGAAATACTGAGTAGGTGTGTGGGAAATTGTAAATAGTAAGCATGTATGCACAAATGTGTTATTTTTACATACATTAGTGAAATTTAAGATATTATAAGTTATATCTAGCAGGCTGTGAAGCCTGTGCTCAGAGTCGGATACATAAAAAATATATATATATCTAATATGTGTTATAAGTGTTTTACCCTAAGTTTTACAAGTGAAGTACGATAAGTGTTACTGTTCATAGTTATTGGTGAAATAATGATTGGAAATACCTTGAATAACCCTACCTGCTACATGAAAGAAAACCGTGAGTGAAAGGGCGAGAAAAAGAATGACCTGGTTAGATTTAACTAAATTTTTTCCCTCATTACCCAGAAAATACTGTAGTGGTGAATATGTGAGAATAAGCATATTTATGATGTGAAGTACACAAAATGTAAGTTCTGTATGACAATAATATTTTCACGATGCCCCTGATTAGTACAAGTTAGTCACTATTTTAGTACAAGTAATTACCTCATACCCAACCATACTGCATGAAACAGTTACAGCATTTACTTCTCAAAGTGCAATTACCCATAATCGTGATGTCAAGTGTAAGTATAAGTGCCGTAGTAGAGGGAAATTATTATAGTTGATGCAAGAAGTGAGTACAGAAAATCAAGGAACTGTTCTTTTCCCAAACGCATACAGGGCATAATGGCACTATGAAAATTGTGGAAAACCCTATAGAGAGCCACATGAACAGTGTGATGACTCATCCTAATGATGGTGAGTGAGCAAAAGTCGAGGACTGAGTGGATTTTTCCAGTTTCCATTGAAGGATGCCCGGGCATTGTTACAATCATCACTCTAGTCAGTGCTGCAAATGCTAGCCAGTGAGTCCAAAGTCACTGACAGTGTCATCCCAAAACACGGAGAATCAGCCATCCGTACTCATCAATGGGACCTCCTGGGGACCTGGGGACACATTCATTTGAAAGAGGAAGAGTTGCTGAGTCTTAGGCATCTTTAATATTTTCTATATCTATTATAGTTTGGCAGATATTAGGGTTTGAAATTGGGGTATTTTTTTCAAAAAATCATGGAAATCCCCTGTAGGGAGGAGTGGGCGATGTCGGAAAACCCCCGGCATGTAAGGGTTAATAAAGCATTCCACAAGTGCATGCAAGTAACGTACACACTTCACAACCTCGTAATGTAAATTATAAAATCATGATACGTGAAGATTTTAGTAGTGTTCCTAATTATAATCACACAATTATTATTGCGCACCTGTGGTAGTTATAGAACAAAATTAAAAAAACTTGCTTGAAATAGCAGTTTCAGCTAATTTAGCAGGAAGTATTATAGATGCTCAAGACACCAGGAAAATTCCTATGCGAGGTATGACAACAATTTTTTAATCAGTTCGATATAGTCAAACATTATAAACACTGAAAAATGTTAAAAAAATCTTGAAACAGGGAAGTCAGGCGTCAACATCCATGTAGTGGAGGGGCTAATACCGGATTACTTACCTGAATGTTGTCAGATCATCACTGATAATGGCAATGAGTGAATCAGTGCGGGAAAATGTCTTGTGAAGATGGTGGACGTTGTGGAGGTGGTGGAGAGGGAGGCGAGTGAAGGCGAGCAGCCTTGTTGTCTGAATCATCAGCAGGTGAGTCTTGAAGGAGG